>WEIS01063331.1:3500-15513 GCA_013389965.1 Todus mexicanus
CCGGCCCCGGCGCCAAGCGCAGCCAAATCCCGGTCAGGTGAGAGGCGCCAGGGCCTGGGGAGGCAGCGAGTGCGGGAGCCGCGGGAGGTATGACTCCAGAGCACAAGGTAATCCCCCGTGGTTTCCCTCGGGAGGGAGCGCTGCAGCTGGCGGGGCGCAGCGTGTCTCCTGCTCTGGCTTCGATGGAGAAGGCGCCGGTGCCGTGGTGTCAAACGTGGGCGAGCAGCTGCTGCGAGGCTTCCTGAGAGCTGGGCAGCTGGGTCACAGAACAGGCGTGAACCGCTGCAAACAGTCCCAGGGGCTAGATAGGGAAGGCAAAATCTGTGGTTTTGTACATCAATAACTTCATTTCTTTGGCACCTTTTATTCCTGTAGTGTAGTTTACTAACTTTTGCAAAGGAAATCAAATTCAGCCCATACTAAGAATGGAGTACCAGCCCCTGCTGAGAGGGTCTAGCGCGCACAACAAGGTAAGAACTGTCTTGGCCTCTGAGGATGGATCCCGCAGAGAGTTCGTAGCTTTAGCAATGGTGCACAAATCTGAAATTCTCTGATTGTTTCATGTTTGTTTTTAAATAAAAATGCATTTAGGTGGTCAGGCTTGTCAAGTTGCGTGTTTTCATTAAGACGCTGAGCTGTGTTACACAATGGAAGCTGCAAAAAGCACGTTTTCTGGTTCTTGTATTTTACATTGAATATAAATCGATTTATTTTTTTTGTGGCATGTTTCTGAAATGAGGTGAAAGTGCTTATAAACTGTCAGGAGTTAAGTAACTCACAGAACAGATAAGGCTGTTGTCCATGCTCTAAGAAACTCCAACGTGACACACCACGTTAGTGTGACGAGCAGACTGATTTGGGCAGGAAGAAGAACAGAGCTGTCGTAACAAAATGTAAGTTATGTGATGTATGTTAATAATTCTAGGTTTGCGATTTTTTATTTGTTTTCTGTCTCTTTTAGCTTTCATGAGACGCACAAAATACATCGAGAGTGTTTGATTAATAGAAAGGTCTGGGTGTGCAGTGCCTGTATTTACCACCTCCAGTTTTATTTTTTCTGCTGAACTTGCTGCAACCCTTACTCATTAGTCTTAATTCATTGCTTTGGTTGTCATCCAGAGAAACACTTAGTTCTTGAGAAACTAAGGAAATATTAATAAAATTTCACTTTAATGAGATAAATTCAGCTACTTCTGAATTCCGGTCCTGAAAGAAGGAAGTTTTGGTGAATTATCTTCAGGAAAGACACAGCTCTTGCAGAATACAGTATCTGGAATAACTCAGCATTTCTGGAAACTGAATCACGAATGAGAATAATAAAGAACTAGTTTGCATACCTTACAATGAGAAATTCAAGGAGTACAGGCTTATAACAAAAACGTGTACAGTCTTTATCAATGAAGGATGAGGAAATTTGATCACAGAAGTGCTTTTAATATAGGAAACATTGTTGTGTCCAGCTGAAGTTAGACAAAATGGTACTATGAGATGAAATTAGGACTTAATTTTAATCAAAGGGTTGCTAAATGTTTGAACTGGGTGTTATTTTAAGTACTGTTGTACTCCATAAAAACTAGAGACAGCACCTCAATGGTTGTGCTACCTGCACTTAATCTGGGTGCTTTTAATTGTTCCATCTCTAAAGGATGTTAGTGATCATGGCCAAAGTGAACGCTGCAGGTGTTGAGAGTTTATATCGTTCTCTAAGCAAGTACTTTTACTGTTCCAAACTAAATACCCGATATATCTTGCCATGATTTTCTCATAGATATCATATGCGTGTGGGTTCCAGGCCCTGTCTCTTCTGACGTCTGTTACTCTCTTCTGTTCTCTAGTTCCCGAGCTGGACCTTGTTGCTGGCTGTTTGTGCTGTTGGAATTGGAGGGACCTTTCAGTATGGGTATAATGTTTCCATTATCAATGCACCCACCCAGGTAAAATATCGCCTCTTGTTCGCCGGCGTTTTTACGGTATTTTCATCCCGTTGTTACTTTCACATCCATTGCCAGGGTCCCGAGAATTCTGCATATTTTGTGGATGACTCACGAGGATCTCGGCAAATGGTCTTGTAAAAGTGATGCATGTAATTTTCTGCTGTCAGCTGATTTGTGTTCTTGTGAAGCTGGGAAGACTGAACTCGCTACAATATTGTATACTTCTTACAAAGGTTAAAATAAGCTGTTTGTGAAGAATGTGTAATACACTGGAAACAGAGGGAGAGTGCAGGTTTGTTCTGCTGTTAAGTCTTTGCTGGCAAAGAACGGGAGCCTCGGATTACGGGTACATGTCAGTTCAAGAGTTTCTAAAGGCAAATTTTAGGAAACCAAGCACGCAGAATAATAGTTTAAAAGCTCTGACACTTGAATACTGTAAGAAAGGTGGAAGAACATTAGAGTCGCAGAATGGAATTTTACTGTAAATTGTTGGATTACACAAAGGCAGGAAGATTTAAATCAAGTGTTAGAAGAAGTCTCCTAACAGTAAAATTTTATAGGTTTTGTGAGACCCCTGTGTTCCGAGACACTGCTCAAAACCAGTAGGACCTACTCATCCACCTTGTCCCTGATTCATGCAAAGGACCTCAGAGCTCTTCCATAGCAGTGTACGGAAAGGTTTCATTTCTCCTCTGGTGGAATACAGCGTCTCCTGAGGGAGGCTACCAAAGCAAAGCTGCTCAGGAGTCACTGAGATATATGGGGATAGGAGGTGGTATTGTGGTCAAGGAAGATTCTGGTGGTCATTGGTGGGTTTAGTATCATATAACTAAGATGATAACTTCTGTTGCGTCCCAGAACTAATCTTCAGGGTTGAGGTACGAATTATTTATAGTGCTGTGTTGTAGGGCAACACATAATGCTCCACATTCATCATTCTTTTCTGCTGCAGCATATACACAAGTTCTTAAATGAGACCTGGATTAGTCGTTACCACAAGGAGCTAAATCCAGATTTGCTGACTTTCCTGTGGTCTGTGATTGCTTCTATATTTTCACTTGGAGGCCTGTGTGGGGCCCTCGTCGGAGGCAGCATGGCGATTCGGCTAGGCAGGTGAGTTACAGCAGCAGGCACGTAGTGGCACGTTTTCTTTTCCTACTTTGTCATTGGAATATAAAGTGAACAATTGGATAAAGAGTGGGAGAAAATGTACGCATTTTAAACTTCAAAGCAAGGTTTTCTAGTAGAATTTTATAGTTTATTCCAATGTGATTTTAAAATATGAGCCCCGAATTACAGCCTTGCAGTCTAGTCTTTCCATGACATTTATCGAAATCAGAGTAGGAGTTTGCACATTCTGTGGGGTAGGAAGCGCAGGTCTCCCACACACGTTTGCAGCCTTCATCCCAGTAAGGACGTGCTGTGTAATCTGTAACGTTTTACGCACATTCTGTATTGCTACAGCAAAAATGAACAGAACTCCACCCCTGCCTTGTCTGGCTTTTCTGTCAGAATTATGCATTATCCTCATGTTGAGACTTCTTTTAAACATGACTGGATAGTTGTATCAGATAGCTGGATTTCCAGTGAGCAGCGCGTTTCTTCAATATAAAGCCCTTTTTTTTTCCATCTTACCAGAAAAAAAGACTTTTAAGAAAACACATTATTGCAGATTTTCTTAATGTCTGATTGGTTTTGTGTTTGTGGGGTTTGTTTTTTTTCTCTCCTCTCCAGGAAAGGAGCTCTTTTGATGAATAATATTATAGCAGTACTAGCGTCCATTTTAATGGGAATAAGTTTTCCTACAGGATTGTTTGAGTTACTGATTGCCGGAAGGTTCTTGATTGGCATAAATTCAGGTGAATGATTTCCTATTCCTACTTTCAGTAAACCATGGGGAATGATCAATTATTGTTACTGCTGATTCTTTAGGCTTGGCTGCCTTCACCTCCCACCTCCAGCTCAGCAGTGCAGCCAAAAAGCATGAGATGGGGATGGAGAAGATGCTGAGCATAGGATTGGGAAAAGGCCCCTACAAAACACAACCTAAATTCCTAAATATAATAATCACAAGGAAAATTTAAAAAAAAATAATTGAATGATAGATACAATGACAAAAATGTTCTGTAGTCTAACTTGGAATCTGAAGGCAGCTAAATTGATAGGAAATTAACTAAGTCTGATGTCCTACATGTTTTGGTTCAGTAACTCTCTTGAAAGCAGAATCTATTAATAGGAAAATGTTTTTCCGTTTATTTCCAGGTATTGGGCTCTGTGTGCAGCCTCTGTATCTTGGGGAGGTTGCCCCAAAACATCTTAGAGGTGGCATGGCCATGGGAACTTCTATCTTTCTGACTGGGGGGATTCTGACAGGACAAATAATTGGCTTGAGGTTAGAAATGCATTTTTTTTCCTGCCCTGCATTACTCGCATGTAAAGAATTCCAATTCCCTGCTGCTCCCTGCAAAACACTCACTGTGGCCATTGTAGCATCAGTGAATCAACTTCACACAGAAGGTCTACTTGTAGGAAAAAATCTCTGCAACTGCAAACTGTGCTGTTTCAAAGGACAAATGTCTTGCTCGTGTAAGTCTTCTGAGTAGTCACCAATGGCTAATTACTTGGAATTTTTTTCCCTCTTCTACCACACCTCTCCCAGGGAATTATTAGGTGGAGAAGCGTATTGGCCTCTGTTGCTATCGAGCAGCTGTTTACCAGCATTTGCCCAACTTTTATTCCTGCCGTGGTTTCCTGAAAGCCCCAGATACCTTCTTATTGACAGAGGTGATGAGCTGAACTGTGCCAAAGGTACTTCTTTCCCAGCTTTCTAACACAGAAAGTTTTCATTGTGGAAAGAGACATTTTTCCAGAAGTTATGGTCAGTAGGCAAACACAGGAGAAATTATTTTCCTCTTTTTTTAGCTTTGAAGCGATTTCATGGTTCTTCAGAGTATCGAAGGGAGATGGAAGACATACAACGGGAATGTTTTGCTTTAGATGGGGAAAAACCCAAGAAGCCCTGGCAATTATTCACCGATCGTGGTGTAAGATGGCAGCTCATTACAGTGATTGTGATGACTATGGGCCAACAGCTCAGTGGGATAAACGCTGTAAGATTTCATACATGCAGTTTGTATAATTATTTAATTTCCGTCTGTTCTTCAACCTTTTATTAACACAAGGGATCTGTATAGAGAAGCTCAGAGAAACGGGCAAAGTGGGTAAGAATATCTCTGTATTATTTCTGTGCTCCTCACTTTAATTTTTTTCTTTATTTCTGTGTTTCTTTAAATTTCTTTAAAGAATGACTCAATGCTTGTGTTTACGTTCTTCTGAAGAAGTAAATAAAGGTGGATCAGCTTGTCCCGTTGTGGTTTAATGTGAAGTATTACATTCAGCAAGTTAAGTAACTATATTTGCTTTTATGATAACAGTATATTTACCTAGACATTAATTTAGCAGATTCTTCTTGCTGTTTGTCAAATTAATAACTCAATATAAATTACAGTGAGCTGTATGTTTAGTATGAGTTTGACTTTATTTTCATCCGAGCCTTTAGCTAATGGAAATGCCCCATTAGTTGTTTTTTTTTTCTGTTGTAGATTTATTTCTATGCAACTTACATTTTTGAACAAGCTGGGATCTCCGCAGAAAAAATCCCATATGTGACACTGGGCACTGGAGCTTGCGAATGCTTCACAGCCCTCACCTGTGTAAGTAACAATTTATTCTGTCTCCCAGCATAAAGCGTGACGATCCTTCTTGGAGAACAACACTGGTAAATACAAGATCAATATAGTAACACAAAATTGTGTCTTGTCTGCAGGGTTTACTGATAGACTACGTGGGAAGAAGATGCCTCATCATTGGGGGTTATCTCCTTATGACCCTTTGGAGCATTGTTTTAACATTCTCTCTGACTTACCAGGTGTAGAGAAGGACTCATTTATATTACATGTTATAACCACAGTGAGTGTAAATCTGTGACACTCAGGGGAAGCTGGAAGACGAGAGCTGCCTAGGCTTAAACAGCAGGATGAAAAATGAAAGCGGTTGGAAGATTTGATTAATTCCACAGATGTATTTCCCTAAAATAAGAGAATGCTTTCAACTAAGATTTGACCATGTATTTGTCCCGAAGCTTCAGCTGCCTTTAATGCTGACAAAACTAAATGATGGCAGAACAAGATTTATGATAGCTTTTAAAGTAAAAGACACTTAAATCCATTTAAGGCACCGACAGCAGTTTTTCTGTGGTTGGAGTAAAGTAAGCTGCTAGGCCAGGTGAAAAGTTGGATGAACCAGCTGTCGGGCAGGGGCCTGGGTTTAATTATTTACTGGAACTTTAGTAATTTTCTTGGTTTGCTTTTGAGTAATGGGATTACAAGCCTAGGTTTGGCCTTGCTAATGCACTTAGTTTCATGCGTCTACTGTAATCTTAATTCTTTACTGCACCATTGACATTTATGTGTACGTAATGCGATGAGAAATCTGTTCAAACTGGGAAGGTGCTTAGTGACAGCTGACTCATGGGGTCAGTATAAAATACCAAAACAAACACTGAAAAAATGTTAAAACTAGTATCAACACTTAATTGTTCAGTATTGGTGTAAATTTTTAGCCTCCAAGGACTAACTACGAGTCTCAACAGAAGTACTACACTCCATTTAGGAAAAATTATGAATGAACAATATTTCTCTGGAGCAGTACTGTTAAATAAACTGGCTGTAAAAAGCCAAAACCGACTGTTGGCTTGGGCGAAAGGGAACGTAACTGTTAAGCCAGACTTTAACACTGGATTATCAGAACCTGAACTAAACCTTCTCATTCTCTTCTCTCCCAGGAGCTGTACTCGTGGGTGCCTTACGTGAGCATGACATGTATATTTGCCTTCATCCTCAGCTTTGGCCTGGGACCAGGTATTGCAGCGTGGTGAACGTTTTACAGTGGTGACGCGTGTCTGGGGCTGGGGGGTGTGGGCAACACGAGCCAGGCAGCATTTACCATAGGGCTGCTGATGCCCTCGCGAAGGAGCGCAGCTGAGTCTGTCCCATCAGAACCATTTTGTCTCTCATCACCTGAAACTGAGGCTTACCGTGAGCTAAGCGTGAGAGGGTGTCTTAGTTCTGGCTTTCCATCCAATCGAATCATAGAAGAAGCAAGCAGCAGCCTGTGACGCTTTGAAAGGGGCTCCTGCTCCTGAAGCACTGCTGCTGAAATAGGGCAGTACATGGGCAGTAGGTTTAAAAACATGCTGTTAATAGTAATTTATTTTTTATTAATAGATCAGCTAGTGGCATATTCAAGAGCAACTCTTTTTTTGCATTGGAAACGCTGCAGATGGATATTTAGCATAACCTGTTCTGTTTCTGAAACTCATTCCCCCAGGTGGCATAACAAACACCCTGACAGCTGAGCTGTTTATACAGTCTTCACGTCCTGCCGCTAACACGATAGCAGGGACTATTAGCTGGATTAGTTTCTTCACAATTGGGATGCTCTTTCCTTTTATAGTGGTAAGTACGTGTGACACATTTTTGTAATTGCCTCACCTGCCGCTGAATCTTCTCTGGTTCCATCAAATTGCTTTTTCTTACACAGTGACAAACGTAGGATGCACAGTACCCGTCAAGTGTAGCTAGATTCAGTCCCTCTTAAAGTATTTTTTTTAGATATCAGCAAAAATTAACGAAAATTAAAAGGAATGCATGGGGGGGCAATATGCACGTTCAGATTTTGAGAAGTGTAGAAGGTATCAAAACTGGAAAACCTTAATCAGATACTGGGATTCAGGTAATCCTTTACTTAATAGTGCCTTGTGCTTTTATGTCAAAGTGGAAGTACCTGGGGCTAGTGATTCCCACCTTCTCTGAGAGCTTGCTAAGCTGACATACAGGGGGTTCTTTGACAATTATTAGGAAGACCAATACAGGCTTTCCTTTCTAGCTTTTGTGGTTTCAGTTAGCACTTATTCTTGAGAGCAAAACACGCAGGAACAGCACGCTGCAGGGTATCTTGATTTGGCAGTCCTTTTTTCTTGGTTGAACTCTGCTTAATAAGATAGTTGAGGTTTTTGATGTGTAACATTGAAAATTACTAACTTTCAAAAAAGGCAAGTTGTATAATCTTAAAATATGAGAAAACTGAGTAGCAACTGCGGACATTACACTGTGAATTGTTTAGTGTGCTGAAATCCTTTATTCTTTTTTAGAAAAGACTACCAAGTGTACTGCACAGCACTTGGTAGTCTTTTATCTAAAAAAAAAATAAACGATTTTAAAAGTTACATGTAAAGTGAGGGTAGGTTGAATGTCTTTTTATTAAAAGTATCTAAGCAGCAGTGTTAGGTGTGAATGGAAACAGAATGCTTTTTATTTTCCGAACCCCACTGTTAGACTTGGAATATGTTGCAATCAAATTTCATTTTCAGAACGGACTCAAGCAGTATTGCTTTCTGGTGTTCTTACTGGAGTGCTCCTCAGTTGCTGCTTTCATCTTCCTTGTAATTCCTGAGACAAAAAACAAATCTTTTCTGGAAATCACAAAGGAATTTCACAAGCTTAATTTTGGAAGAAATACAAAAAAGAAGGAAACGGAGCTTTACGAAAGAAGACAACTCCATGATGACTTCAAAAAAAATTCTTTGTAATTTCGTAGCTGTAACAGAACTTTAGTGGTAATTACAGACAGCGTCTTCTAACTTAGCAGTATAATACCATGAATAAGTAGCTTATTATATCCTCCTGTGTATTTAGAGGAAGTTTAATTAAAGGCAAGTTAATCTTTCTGAAACGCTGTTAAAACATATATTGCTCAAATGGTATTAACAACCTCTTATGTTATCCGTAGAATTGATGTTTAGATACATGGTGATGTTGTAGGGTTGCAGAAAGGCCAGGAGAGGGTGTTCAGTGAGCTCCCACCTCTGGAAGATTTCTTCAGGTAATTCAGTAGCTCTTGTTCAGTTTCTAAGCCCCTTCATCAGATTCGGGTAATCAAGCACATGTTAATGCTACTGAATAAAATGTTCTGAGGCATTAAAACCCCAGTCTAGAACAGAGCTGCTGAGAAACAGGTACCTGAAATATTCTAGTTTATATATAATTTGGGCTATTTAGTTGCCATTTTTTACTCAAATAACTCATTTGAAAGATGTAAGGACATTCCTCATCTAGTCCTACTACAGTACAGCACCTATCTGAATTACTGTTATTTGTAATAAAGCTTATTAGAAAGATTTGTTTCCTCAAAGTGTACTAATAAACAGTTTCTGCACGTTGAGTTTGGCGTTATTTTTTTTCCTTAACCTAGCATCTTAATAATTTAAACTATGCAGCAGGGTAAAACCTCTCCTAGTTTTGAAGATCAGCTCCCAGCAGACTGAGGTAAGCAGCACAAGAAGCACTCAACAACGCAGAGGACATGACAGGAATTAAACATTTCAGGATGGGCTGATAGAACACACACCAGGAGACAACAGCAAGGTGGAAGGACCTACCCAATGAGCTTTCTGCTTGATCTCCCAGCACGTCATCCCGGCCTCCTTCCCAACTTAACATCATTTTAGTAGTCAAAAAATTAAGAAGTCCTAATGACAAGGGGTGTTTGTGTGTCCCTCAGATACTCATTTGCTGCTAGGACAGTCAGCAGTCTGAGCTTACCTATTCATCTTTCTCCGATGTAAGCATTTCCTCATGCCATCTCTTACGCAGTAAGTGCTACAGCAAGCACTGGAATTTTTTATGTTTCTTTTCCTCCTCTCAGAATTAAAGCTTTTAATGAATACCTAGGAAGCAAACACCATTCTTCTCATTTTGGTAACTAAATCAGCTGTTTAATTGAAAACAACAGTAACTCTTCATAGCAAAGGAGGCAGTATCAAGAAGGCATCTTCTTGTTCTTTAGTTTATCCTCTACGTTTGCAAAGTACTTCATCTTGGCTAGAAGCTTCTTAGCTTCCTGAAGATCATCTGAAATGAAATAAAACTTCATTACTGAGGGAGGGCAGAATTTTCCTTTTCAAAATGAATCTCAGTATTTCAATCACAGCTCCTGTTTCAGTACCTGGTATTCTGGGCAACAAACAATTTCTGCATTCGTGATTGTGTTGATGCAAACTGAATTAACTGGCACTTTTGTGTTGGATTTATTTTTTTTTAACGTGAGGCCATGAATTTCCTGAATCAGCAGAAAGATCAGCTCTAGAAGTATTTATTCTAAATACCAAACAAAGAGCGGTTGTTTATGCACTATTTCTGTTCTGTAGTTCAGGGACTATTTGCCAATAAGAGAATGTGAGTTTTTAAAGCATTTGTAACTGCTACATATGGCAGGTAAATACTTAATGGAAACAGATACCTCTTTCAAAAGCTGCAGTCACGTCTTTGGTAAGTTCTTCTTGTTTAACTGTAAAACAAATAATTTCATTCACTTTTTGTTACCTACTTGGTACATTTAATACCTCTGCGTTCTGATTGTCTGTGGTGGGAAACTTAATCACTATTCTCACAGTCCTTTAGGAGCTAGGAGAGCTTTTCACAGTATTGCTGTCAATTATTATTTTAGTTATAATTGCAAGCAGACATTTCTTTGTTTAAAGAAGTTTACAGACAGCGATTCCGATGCAAATCAACGGTCAGTAACTTCTCAGAAATCTAACTTACTTTTGGTGTATCAGTTTGCCCTCCTACAGTTATATACACCTATTTTGTCATCAGAATAGGTACTGGTAGCAGGTTTTTTCAAGCCGTATTTCATGTTTAGGTGGCATAGACAGGGTTTCTTAGGGGGGAAGCTCTTTGCAGTGAGACAGTTCAAGACAAATGCAAGTTAAAAGATACTGAAAGAAACGCACAGAAAAGGAGTCTTCAGAAAGACTCTTTATTACGCGCTAAATGAGTTCTATACAAAACCCTCAAATCACAACCTACCTTTAATTAACATTTCAATTTCTTCAAGCATATCCTCATTTTTGGCCTCTGCTAATTTCTCGTTAATTTCCATGATTTCCATGAGAAAGGTGGAGTCTGCATCACAGTCTGTCTCTTGTGCTGGCTCTACTCCATTCAGCTCCAGCTGCAGAAGAAGATTGGAATCTGGAAATACACATTCTCACACCTATTTCAATGTGAATTATTTTATTGAATATCAAGTCCCCCTGTAGGGCTCATTCAGATTCATATCTGACAAACTTTCAGTTTATTCCATGAAATGTAAACAGACCTTAAAATTAACTCTGTAAGTAGAGCATAAAAATCAGTAGTTAACCAAAGCAAACAAACGTAACGAAGACTGCCAAGGGCCCAACTGAAATGTCAAAGAGCCACGGCCAAACACATGTGAGGGGGGAAATAATTAGCGTGAAATGAGCAGCAAATAAGATGGTGATAATCAGTATAATGTTAGAGAAAATAGTGGAAAGGTTGATTAATTTTCTGGCAAGTTTGTTTTCGGTCTCCTCTCAAGCCCTGGTGATCCAAACGCAAGTTAGCACTTTACTGATGGACTCAAAGGTCTGATGCGTTCCACTGCCACCTCCCATCAGTTACAGAGTATTGATAAAACACGAAAGGGACGCCTTACCAGATAGAGGCCACGGCTTAAGGGGTTCAGGAGGGTTTGGTAGGCCTTGTTAATCAGGGAGGAGTGCTGCTCGGAGTAGAGCTGTTCTTTCTGCAAATGGACGATAAACAACAGGAACAAGTTAACAAGCCACAAAGTACATGAGGCTTTGTTACTTGCAGTGAAACGGCGTTCCCAACAACGCGTGTACGGCTGAAGGTTGGTGTTAACAGGCAGGAGAGCCCGGAGAGCTCTGGCCTGGCTCCTGCAGCTCACGCAGCCACAGCAGCCCCTGGTTCTCATCCTCTGCTGCAGATCTGCGAGGAGACTCTTCTGTGCACCCGGCCACAGAACACGGAGAGTCCTACAATCCCAACACAGGAGGGCGGCGGGGCTGGCGCTGCCCAGGACACAGCACCGGGACAGCCCGGGACAGATGTTTGTCTCTTGTTTCCGGCACACGGCACCGGGACGGCCCGTGCGGCCTCGCCCCGCCCGGCCCCCGCGGCCCTGCCCCG
>WEIS01063340.1:0-10744 GCA_013389965.1 Todus mexicanus
CTGCCCGCCCCGGGACACACCCCTCGGCCTTTAGGAGCCCCCTCCGGAGCCCCGGTCCCTTCCGTGGCGGTGTCCCGGGCGCCCGCGTCCCCAGCAGTGCCTGGAGCCGGGCCCGGCCTTTGTTCCTGGGGCTCAGACACCCCCCCCGGGGCTCAGATCCCCCTCCCTGGTGCTCAGATCCCCTCCCCGGGGCTCAGATCCCTCCCAGTTCTCGGTGTGAGCAGTTCAGGCCAGGGGGGGCAGCCCCTCGGCTGCGTTTGGGGTGCTGGCCGCACCCCTCTGCCCCTCTCGGCATCCCCTCAGGGATGGAGCAGCGAGCCGTGGCACAAGGTTTGCTGGCCCCGGTTTGGATCGGTGGAAGGCTGGAATAAGCTGGAAACGTGCAGAGAAGAGAGGTGAGGCCGGCAGCCTGCGCTAATGAGAGCTTGCAGCCCGCTAACAGAGATGCAGAATCGGGTAAATCAAGGGTCCTTTGCTTGGTCACGCTGTCTGACGGCCCAGCAAGTGTTGCTCTTGCAGAGGGGACGTCTTTTCTGAGCCGTGGCGATTTTGCTGCCTTGTTGTTCTTGAACAGCGACGTTGTGACTTGGTTAGACAATGGGCAAGAAGTGGTGGGGATGAAGGTGTGTCAGGCTTATCCTGTTCTATAAAAGCCTTGACCTGATTGCTGGGCCTGGCCTGTGCTATACAGTTACAGGTATTTATTTTTTTTTAAATATAATTAACATACTTCAACATTGGTCTTATTGCNTACCACACACAAATCACAAAGCTGGATAGCTGCTGTGCTTCTAAACCCATATACTCTCTCATCCCAAAAAAGAGAGAGGCTCGAGAGGTAACAGCAGCTCCAAAACCACATTCTCAAATGTACCTATGGCTCTTTCCCACTTTTTTTCCCCATACAAGTTAGATACCTTTGAGAACTTGGGTTCCGTTTCCTTCGGTGAGCTGTGTTTGTGCTCACTTAAAGGCGTCTCTGAGCAGAGTTCTAGACTTCTTGAAGAAAAATTCATACACGGGTTATCGTCTTGCCAGACAGCGCGCCTTATGTCTGCCAGTGTGTCTGGTGTGTGTATTCTTAACTTACGCTCTGTGGGAAAGGCTGTTTTGATGAGTACAGCTCCTATTTGGTTAAATAGAGTGATGCACCTTAAATGGAAGCACCCATAAAATTCAATACCATGAAAACAAATGAGGGATGTTAAAATTGAATCGAGAAGCTGAAAATAAAAGCCAGTTTGCCATAGCATATAAAAGCTTTTTAAAGTGTTGAAGTGTGTGAGGAAGTTGGTGCCTCTGAATAGTTGCATAAAAGGCAGGGATGTCTCCTGTCAGGGGAACACTCAGTTGCTTGCTTGTTTCTGTTGCTTGTCATTGCGGCAGACTAGACTGTTCACCTCCTGACCAAATGTTTTACCAAGATAATGCAAAATTTCTCCTGAGCAGGTGTAACTACGTCCTGCCTGTGCACCTGAATTGCGCTGTTGCACATGTTTACTTGCTGGAGAAGCTGCTGTCTGCTAGAGAAGCTGACAGACCTCCCAGTGTAAACTCAGTTGACATAGGCTTGATTAGGTTAATTCTGAAATCCTTATTCAGACTCTGGAAATTAATTAGTTTGTTGCTGTATGCATTTCTTTTGTGTGATTCCTTTCTTCAGGTTTGTGAGGCGAGGCTATGAGATACCAGCAGTAAGAGCACAGTGTGTGATTCGCCGATGGGCCGTGCAGGATCCTGCCTGTCCATGCTCCCCATCTGTTTGAGTGGCTGCAGGGGATGGTGGACTGCCCCAGCAATGGTGGCAGCTTGATTTAACCGCCTTACATGGGAGGCAGCAGTAGCTGAGGGACTAAAACAGGGAAACCTGCTAACCATAGTCGGTAGTGGTTATAAGATTAGTAAAATGTTGGGGCCTTCTCTGTCCTAGTTCCACGTGCGTAATCTCTACTCCCCAGAGCCTGAGAGAAGGCTGAAGGTGGTGGGAAGTCCAGTGAGAAGAGATTTCCCTTTTGGTTTCCAAGGAGCAGTTTTCTTATCCCCAGCTGAGATCGTCATGACAGCTTTTCCCTGAGCTCTGAATTGACTTTCTGCCCGCATCAGTGCCCCAGAGATGTCGGTTTTATTTAACCATAAGCTGTGTGTGCATGCTGAGGTTCTCTCTGCGGTCCCCTTTGAATTGTAGGCATTTGTGCTCATTGTAAAATGAGAATATGCATGTACAAAAGTGCTATGTGTATTATTTTAAAACAGTTCCAAGTTAAAATTTGGAAACTCTGACTCAGAAGGCCAGACAGTGTTAGTTCATTTGTTGCTTTTCATTATTCTGCCAAGAACGTTAACTGGATTGGGTTCAGGGAGCCAGAATACATCTGAGCAAATAAAGGCAGACTCGGTATCATCTCCCTTGCAAGGAACGTGACAATCATCGATTAAGCTTCTAGTGGAGGTTCATAACAAAGCTGGAACTCTGTGAACAGAAGAATGTATCCACTGCTTATTTAAAATAACGTTTTGGGGTTTTTTTGTAGACTTCCTTTGTTGTTGATGAAGTCAGCGGCATCATTAAAGAGGTAAGCAAATATTGTAATGTCGTTGGTGTAAAAGTAAAGATGTTGTATGCTGTGTGCTGAAAGACATTCCAGAAAATCTGATAAATGATAGGGAATAGACATCTAGGTAGGTTGCTGTCAAGGTGTAGATAATTGTTAATTTAACCAATGTACACACTTTGAGTGGTAAAGATACCTAGCTTTAGTTGTGATACATATTACGCATCCAAAAGATAATTAACATAATATCAGATACTCCTCTCTGGTTGCAGTGTGTCCCGCTTAGAATTGCGAGGGGGATGTTTTATGTTAAACCCTGCAGAGACAGATTCTATATCTCAGTAACATATAGGCAGTTTTTAGAGGCTGTCTGCACACGCATGTTTCTGTGCTTTTTTGAGATGTTTTTTCTTCAAAATGAGTTCTTGTTTATTTCAAATGATTGAACTATTTTGGTTGCTAAGAAACATTAACTTCCCGTCTAGAAAATTTCCAGACTGATTTTTTGTCTCCAGAAATCCTCTTGTAGAGTGAACTAGTGCAATCTTTTCCTTGTTGTAAAACAGCTGTTCTGGTCAGACTGTGAATTGAACACACATGCTTTAATAGTGTCTCTTCTGATCTGAAATACTTTTGGTGGTTGTTTTTTTTAAGCAGTTTCTGTGAGGAGAGGATGTATCCGTGAAAAACATGCAGCTTTGAAATGCACTTTTCCTTGTAGCTGAAAGGGGAAACTGTCCTCATTAGTAAAATGGATTATCTGGCTGAAGGCTGTTCATAACCAGCAACTACGTGGGGCTTTTGCTTTGATTTGGGGTGTTGTTTCCCCAAAATGATTCTGCTGAAAATTCTGAAGTTCTTTTCCATAGAAGCGTATGCGTGAACGAGCCAGCGTTGTGTGCATTTTTTCAGTCTCTTCAGGACTGTGTAAATCCAGGGCCCTCTTTATAATCCTGGCTTCCGGACGTTGGAGTAAGAATTACACATAATCAAAATATCACAAAATGAAGAGAGAATGGAATCCGTTACGATTTATCTTATGTCTGGCTCAAACTCTGACCTGCAAGTTTTTTGATATTTTAAAACAATCACTATGGACGGTAGTTAGGCTGTTTTCTGTGGGTATGGGGTCCTATCTTTAGTATTCCGTGTTGGAACGGGTTCATTGACAACAGCGCAGCTTATTTTACGTGTTTGTCACCTACAGGCCATAGAAAGTGCAATAGGTGGCAACGCCTACCAGCACAGCAAAGTGAACCAGTGGACAACAAGTGTGGTGGAACAAACACTGAGCCAACTCACGAAGCTGGGGAAACCTTTCAAGTATATTGGTGAGCTCAACTTTCTCTTTTCTGGTAAAGCTGGTACAGTCAAGTGCACTGATGGGTAGGGGGTGGGGGAAGAATTTAGCAAGAACCATGTCTGTAAACTACTCATAAGCGTATGTGTATGTATGTAGTATGCTAAACAAAAATGTAGCTAAAAATTAGTGATAAATTAATAAAAGCTTCTCTACTGACTAACAGTGACCTGCGTGATTATGCAGAAGAACGGTGCTGGGCTACATACAGCAAGCTCTTGCTTCTGGGACAACTCCAGTGATGGTAAGGAACACAACTTGGATTTTTTGGCTTACAGCTTGAATGCTAGTCCCCTTAAGACCAGGCAGCATACTTTTCTTTTTTTCCCCCAAGTGTTGTAGTTTTGGGGTAACGGCGTACAGTTCAGTGTTCTTTCCATTTGGCTGTGATGCTAGCTCTGCTATGTGTGAAATGCGTAGCTGTTGTGAAAGCTTCACTCTTAAGATTCTCACTGTAAACAATTACATGCATATAAGGGCAGGCATTTAATCACTGTTACTTTCTTCTGTGTCTGAAACCCTTTTTTGTATTTGTAGGAACCTGCACTGTGAGATGGGAGAATAAGACTATGTACTGTATTGTCAGTGCCTTTGGACTTGCAATATGATTGCCTTGAAATCGTTCATCCTTCTCTTTTCTACTCCAGCACTTGATTCCATCGCTACTCAGACTGTGAATACACCGAACAACTTCTGTTTTAATGTACTTCTGAAGTAACTTTTTTCCAAGCGTAGAAATGTGAAAACATGCAGTTTTACATGGTTTGTGTTTGTACTTAGTCTTGTACCAGTGTTGCCATACTGTCTTAACACTTCAAGAACTTCTCTTCAAAGGTGCTAATACTGAAATCTGCTGCAGCGTAAACACTTTCTTAGATTTCTTTTTTTAAGACCAATACAAACGGGACACCGACTTTTCACACTTTGTACTCTTGGTTAGCATTAAATTATTGAAATTCATAACTATTGGTGTGACTCATTTAAACTTAACTCCTTTGTTATTTAAAAAAAAGAAATCCAATTTTTTAATTCTCTTCGAGGTGGTTGAAGTACATACCAGAATACAGAGCACTTCCATAATTTTGCCAAAGTCTTTACAAAGTTGCAAGAAATTGAGATGATGGTTATCGGAAAGTAACTTGGCTGCGTTTTTGGGACCTGTTTAATCTGATGGTATGGTATGTAGGGCATGGAACGATAACAGAAATAACTGTCTTCATTGGAAGAAGATAAGTTTTTCACGCTCTAGAAGTGCTCAGGAAGCTGTACGCAGGTTATTGTTCACTACTGCAGCCAATTACATGTGTTAAGTAGGTCTTGAACTTACCTGCTACACTGGTAGCTGGTAGTGAGTGTGAGTTCTGATAGTTGGTGAAACACGATCCTTTCTGAAAGGGGGAAAGACTGCCTCAAGGCAACATGACTCAATAAGGTGAATAAGTCTTTTGCCTTCTAGAGTCAGGTTGCGGAGGAATAACAAGTAAAACAAGTTTTCAGCATGAGCGTGGGTAAGTTGGGGGGTTTTGCCAGCTTCTGAAAGAAATGGGAGCATGTGATGAATTTCAGACTTCCTCTATGCACTGCTGTGCTGCTTCTGTAAGCAGGTAGCTCACTGCTCGTGAAGTTGAAAGAATTACTGGCAAAGCAAGCACAGGAGAGTGTTCCTGGGCTCCAGTCAGTCTGAGTGACCTGCCCTTCCTTGTACTTAGGAAGCTCTGTCAAATGTTTTCAGAATCCGAGTCTCCACTAAAGCTGTTTAAAATGAGATGACTGATGCTATAAGAGTATGGAAAGATGTAATACTGAGAAATCAAATGACAGTAAGGATTTGTTTCTCATCGTGCTGGGTGCACAGGGGTGCTCTCTGTGGTAGCTCTGCTCAGGGTGTCCAAACAGACTGTGGAAAACCCTGTGCTAGGCAACGCTTCGACCCTCTTCTTTCCTATTTCTGCTGTCAGTAGGGCAAAAAAAAACAAGTTGTCTTGATCAGCAGGTTTGGGCTTGGTACGTTTGAGAGTTGTAATATAGCTGTAAGGCCTACATACTTCTGCTAGCAGACCAGCTACAGAACAAATGTCTCTTTAATGACAAGCCACTTTATTCTAGCATATGTCCTAGTGAGTGCTACAGGGCTATCCTGAGTGTATATACCTTATACTGAGTATATACCGTACGTATCTGCAGCAGAGAGTTTTAACACGGCTTTGACTATAAACAGAAAGCCAAGTATTCAGTGTCAGAAATGATACATACACCTCTAAAAAGAAAATATTAAAACAAGATAGACTGATTAAAGTGCTTGAAATAATCATCAGGGTTAGAGAGAAACTTGTCATAAACAGAACAAAATATTTTACCTCTGAATTTCTAAGGCAATTTTTGATCTGGACGATTTAATACTTTTGTCTCCTTTCCGTCAGCATGCCAGAATGATGCTGGTAGTGTAGTACCTACTCAACTATTTATTTACATTTAAAAGAAATAGTTTGGTGCACTTTGAGTATTTACTTCTAGAAACACTTAGGTTGTTGGTCAAGCCGTGAGAACATTCCATGTCCTTTTTTTTTTTTGCTGTGTGTTGGTGCATGCACTGAACACTTCTTGCTGAACTGCAGGAAAAAAGTATTTGAGACGCCTGTCAGTGTAAAAGCCATATGGGAGGAGAAGACCCTACTGTAGTAAGATAGAAGTTGTGCTCCAGAAAGTTAGATTTCTTTAATAGATTTACATGTGAGCAACAAAAAGTGCCCCCATTGTAATAGTTTTAGGACTACAGGAAAGAGTTCAGAGGTTGTGGCTTTTTTTTTTGGGGGGGGGGTGTTGGTATATTGCTGTCCCCCTCCGCATATTAAGATAGGGCTTTTCTGTGCAATGTTATAGCCACTGTACGT
Source organism: Todus mexicanus (assembly GCA_013389965.1). Lineage (NCBI taxonomy): Eukaryota > Metazoa > Chordata > Aves > Coraciiformes > Todidae > Todus > Todus mexicanus. The sequence continues at coordinate 6,804 of WEIS01063340.1, forward strand.
TACATCTCAATGTTGTAGAGTTACTAATTTTTCAATTTTAATTATCTTCAAACACCCGAGTTTTAATCACCTTTTTCAAAGATTGCTGGCCAGCTTCTGTCAGTGCCAAGTAAAGCATTAGGGTGGATGAGCTTGCAGAGTCCTTGCTCTAGGTAATTAACTGGCTGTGAAAAAAATAAGCACCAACTGTGGGCTGGAGTATTTGGGAAGGTAATTATAAAGTCAGGCTCTGTTTCACATCTCTAGCTTACCGCCAGGGCTCGTCATATGACTACAGATATTGAAGTCTGGGCAGGTCAGCCCTCATCTGGAGGGGAGAAGGCAGGGGAAGTTGGGGGGGGTGGTGTGGTGGTGTCATCATTTACTGTAACTAACTGCCACAAATGAGTATGACTTGACTTGTCTTCCACCATTAACTAACTATTTTAACTCAAATCAAAAGGAAATGGCTTCTGAATTAACTCCTGCTGGTAAATGAGCACTACCATCTCTGGTGTTAAAGCAGCAGTAAGTGGTGCATCCAGTTGTGTAGAGCTATTTAGAGCCGTGGTATTCAGCTCACAACGAGATTTCAGTCTCCTTGAGCTTACACAAGGAGTGGCATCACCCCAACTCACAGGTAGGCAAGATACTGACCACTTTTGCAGTCTACCAGCTATGAGCAGACTCTTGGAAGATAAACACTTATAAGGAGAAGATGACCTATAAGAAGGAGGTGAATGACATCAGCATGTTCGGCATCTCTGAACTTTTTTATTACTGGCCAGTGGATTGAAGGTGGCACAACCCTTCCTGGGTGTGTTGAGGTGGTGTATCAGGGTAAGTAGAACTGACAGCCCTGCTGGCAGAGGCTTCTGGCAGCAACTGACATGAAGCACGCACGTCTGGCAGCAGCTGGCACTAACATTCACCAGGGGAAGTTTTACTGCCAACGTGACCGCAGCAGGCTTTGGAAATCCACTGTTAAGCCATTTGCGAATTCCAGTTCCCCTTTGTAATCTGTGCAGACACAGCCTCCCAGATCCCATCCTTATGCAATTGACCAATTTTAAGTACATATAAGAAAACACATGGAAAGTGAAAATATGTGTAAGTTACGAAAATGCTACAGTCAGTCATTCACTAGAAGGAAAATAAAAACCAAGATACAATATAAAGATATAAAACTTTATTATGAACATATATAACAATGATTATGCACATGAAGTCTTCCAAGAAACTCAATACCAAACTTTTGCTTGAAGTAAAATATTTAAGTTTTCCTTCATATTCCATATTAGCACAAAGTTTACTGACATAAATGGCTAATTTGTTGTCATTAATAACCTCTACATACATAGAATATTTAACACATCCTCATGCACACTTCCTCAAAGCAGCATTAATTACAGCTTCTCATTAAACAGAGCATTTATCTTACACATTTTATACCATTTTGGTACACAATTTTTCCATTTTTCATTTTACATATTTACAAACATCTAAAAAAAGTTTTACAGTAATGCAAAGGTTATTACTGGCATAAGCAAAAGGAAATGGGGGAGGAATAGGGGGAGGGATACAAAGCTGTCTTTTGGCTCAGAGAAAGACAACAGATCACGGTCTTTCCTAGCTGGAACCATCCTCCCATTTTCCCCAGTATTAATGCCACGGGTCTGTCGCACTAGCTCCTCCTTACTGCTAAGCCTTATACTTCTTCCTCTTTGCCAGTGCTAGGAAACTTTCTAACCCATTCCAACACCAATCGTATTTTTAAAGCAAATACTGCAGAAAATGGTTGCTCACAATGATTATTGATTTCTTAGAAGTTCCTCTTGATCATTTTGTACGTGGACACCTCGTGGTTATCTAATAGATGGCATCTCCTTTAGAGCAGGAACACTGTATGCTGTGGGGCCTTTCTGTATACTTGCTTTACACAGTTCCACTAGTGATGGAAATGAAAGTCGGGCTAGTTTCTTATCCAAATACTTTGTTTCATTCTTAGGTTACTTTACTCAGAGGTAAATTTATGCCATTTAGTCCTAAGCTGTTTACAACCCATATTGTAATGTTCCAGTAACAACCAGTTCAGACTGTGATAAGAAACATTAGTATACTTCGCACATCCGTCAAATCAAACATTTTATCTCTTCAGACCAATTTAGAGAAAATTAAACCATACCAGGGCCCAAAAGATCTGAATATATAAGGATTGTGTACATAACAATTTTTGAACACCTAATTCCTGTACCCACTGTTGCTCCAATGGGAGTCAAAAGGATTTGGGGTATGCCAAAGGATGCCTTGTTGGCTCCCAGGTCTGACTTGTGCAAATTCAAATAGCTGTAAACCTCAGCAGTGTCATCTGGGGAATAGTACAATGAGAATGGGCTCTCCACTTTCAGGATACAAAGTCTGATCTCCCACACTTGTTAAAAAAAAAATGTCTAAAAGGAGGTGCTGACTACAGTACACTAGAAAAAAACTCCCAACACTAACTTGAAATACTACTTTAATGTTTTCCTATTTTTTTTTTTTCCTAAGCTGACACCAATTCATTAAGAAATTAAAGGGAAAAGCTTTTCCCTCCTCCCCAGCAGTTTCCTTGCTTTAGCCATACAATAGTGCTTTGGCTTCTAACAAATAAATGATCCCTGGTACATAAAGTTTTAAATATCAAATATCCTCAAAAGATTTCACAGGTCTACATAATTTTAGGAAGTTTTCTCTCTCTCATGCATACAGCATCTTATCACACCTGTCTTTAGCAGAGCACTGATTTAATCTGAACTGTTCTATGACGGAAAATACGCAACCACACAAAGCAGTTCCTTTGGTCCTCTCCAAGCAAACTGCTATCCTGGGAAGTCTTTGTGATCACGAACAGCTTCCAGAAGGTTAGTGCAATGGGAATAGTCTAGAACAAAGTGGAACAAACCTGCTTTTTCCCCAAATGATTCACCGAGTCTACTAGGACATCATTGCACTTCTGCTTAAGCTACTTCAATGATGAGCACAGTTCTCTAGTGTAAGCAAGCACCATTTTGTGTCTAATACAGTAACAGTGCTTTTGAGAGTCTTCTCCAGCAGTAGGGCAGAGATATTTTACAAGAGTAAATCACAGTTACAAATCAATGAAAAAAAGATATTTTCAGCCAGGTCAAAAGTATGTGAAAACAAAAGTAGTTAGAAACAAAGAGTAATCACTTAAATCAAGAACTGAACAATGATGTAGGAGAAAACCAACTTCTAAATAGAGAGGCAGCAGCATTGTACTGGGAATACTTAGTTCCCATATAACTCTTCTCCAGCACGGACTGGAATACAGGTAACCACAAACTGTGCTAGTAAAAAGTTCTGATCAGTACAGGTGGTGACTGTGGTAAGAAAAAGAAGTTGAACTATGGACAGAACATACTCAAAAGCTAACTCTCATGCATGCTCAATGCATGAGCAACCACAAATATTCCTAGGATGTCAATTATCTATTAACACAATTCAAGGAAAAAATCTGATGTAGAAAAAAATTTCTAAAAATGAAATGTTTAGAGATTTGAAATTGTAGTTCACTATGAAACTTTCATACTGTATTCTCTCTAAGTGTAACAATCTCCTCCAGCATACAAAAAAAAGCCTCAGAAAGAAGAGTACTGGCTTCCTTCAGAGATTTGTTTCTGCCTAAGTACTTCCATTAGAAAGGGCTGTTTAAAAAACAAAACAAAACAAACATCATCTGTTGCGGCAGTAAAGCATGTGATGAAGCATATTATATAAATAATTTTGCACCACTGAGGCTATTTTGGCTCACTAGAACTTGATTATTTGCACATATCTCACACTTACAAATCTGGTAAACTCATTTAAATATATTTTTAAAATGGCCTTAAGTCTATCACTTCTTTGAATGAAGAATGGAAAGCTTGTGTTTTCTTGCATTAAAAAAAAGGGGAAAAAGAAAA
>WEIS01063343.1:202-19163 GCA_013389965.1 Todus mexicanus
TTTTTCCTTCTAAATCCTTCAACAGTGCAATTATGTTACATAGGAAAATATGTTAATCTTTTAAGTTCAGTTTATCACAGTCGTACCTGAGGTTAAATACTCTGCATATTTTTTCTAGTAGCTACAAGGAGTAATTAGACAGAAAAAAGGAAAAAGCCGAGTCACTCTATACCGCTTTGGTGTGGGATTTTGTTGCAACAAATTTAGATGTTTTTATGACACAGCTTTTTGATTCTAGCCCCATTTGGATAGAAATAAGTTGCATTTGCGTGACAGTGGCAAAAAAAAGTGTTGTCAGAATTAATAAGATGTGCTGCTGTAAAATTACAAAGAATGATGTAAATACTAAACATTTTAGCAGAGTAATATTTATTTCCATAGTCTATTTATTGTCATCTTATATACTGTTAAATACTGGGATGAAGTCAATGAGCTGAGGTAAGAACACCTGCCTGTTCCGTTCTCTCTGAGTGCCATAATGCTGTCAGCTTGCATTAAAAGTAATAAATAGAAAACCCCAAATCGAGGTATTTACCTAACTTCTCAGGGACTACAGCTAGTAGTTATCCACTGTTATGAGACCTGGTATGTATGAAATAATCTGATTTACCAGAATCAACATTGCTAATGTTTTCCTTTTCATATTTCATGCTTGTCTGCCTCTGTACATATTATTGTGTTGTGTATTTATGAGCGCTAGTAAGCAATAATTTATATGTCAAAATGGCCAAGCAATACAAGGTTAAAACTTGTAGAAGCAACTGTTACATTTATCTTGCATTTTCCAGTGTTTTTTAATATTGCTTTTAAAAATACAAAAACTACCTTAACGAAGTCTGGGCTCTGTGCCTTCATGCCTATCACACATGCTTATTGTTCCTAATGAGTATTTTAGTTCCAGTCATTCAGTTCCTCATTGTGTTTGTGAGGTGGATGCAGATGCATGTAGAGGCTGAGGAGCCTCACACTGTTCAGAGTTTCTCATCTGCCTTTGGTTGGTTGGAATAGCTAGCACTGATATTTCAGAAGCAGGGATGATGTAAATGGGGTCTCAGCTGTGCCTTATCATCACGGTACAGTCTAAGAGGGGCTGGAGCCACCATGAGAAGTCCCTATGGGAGAGAGGAGGAATAAATACATCTTCATATCCTCTGGAGTCTGCTTATCAGCACTTGATATTTTTACTGAGGACAGCAAATGCTTTTCCCTGTCATCAGGCATCCCTGCTGGTGCCGTTTCCCCTCCTTCCTCACAGCTGGTCTGCAGCAGGAAAGGCAGAACCCATGATGGGCTGAGAGTGCTCTGTAGTGCAGCTGAGGCTTTTCCTGTCCTTCCACCCTTTCCACTTGCAAACCCTGGGAACCACTAAGCCAAACCTCGCTATTTCACACAGAAATACCACTTGGTATATACAGCATGTTGTCTTTTCGAAGTGCTTTACAAACAGGCATTAATTAATCCTCTAAATGCCTGCACCTTAAACGGTCTCAAGCCTGACCTATAAAGTGTTTGTGGCAGTATTAATATACAGATAGGGAGAATTTTAACTGGAATAATGAAAACACCACAAACTAAAATTGTTCACACAGCTCTATAAACATACTTTACAGCCAGACTCCTTTTCCATATCCAGCTGTGCCAGCTGAAGAATTTAGGTTCCCAGCTGTTCATCACTGCCCCTTCACTGAGGGTAATTGCTTTCTACAGTGTAACCCAGAAGGAGACCTGGGGACTATCTCCTAACCTGTTGCAGTTAGTCAGCTAGATTACTTCAAGCCACGTGTGGCTGTGTGCAGGCAACTAACTTTGCACCAAATGACTCTTCTTCCCTCCATCAGCTTTGATAAGAGGTTGTCACAAGAATAGAAAGTGATGATACCTTTAAGACAATTTGCAGATGGAAAAGTGTGTAGTTGAGGATAGCTGCTTTACTGCTCCAGCTGTGCTGGAAAAGCCACAAGAAGAGGCTCCTGCACTCTAGATACTTTCCCTTCAGACCATCTTGCTGAACAACAACTTTGCGGACAAGGACTCCTCTATTCCTGTCAACCAAAAAATAGCTTTATTGGCAAAGACCTGCAATTTAAGCTGTTCTATGGACTTTGAATTTTAACGGAAGTGTTTAGAGAGGCCTATGATGAGCTGTTCCTGTGGGAGCTGCATGAAGCTGAGAGACAGCAGGAGGAGGCAGGTTGCTCTGGGCGCAACAGTGCCCTTTGCACAGTGTGGGACTAACCTGCGTGGGGACAACTGCCCTACCCTAGGTAGAGGTGATTCTTTCTTCTCAGTGGAAAAACACTCAGTGTGAAAACCAAAGCAGAATATTTGCTGTGTTTTACATCCCAGCCGGCTTTCATGCCACACAGAGCATCTGCCCTGGAGTCCTGCTCTCTTTTGCTGTGGGGTTCAGAGCAAAACCCAAAGAAGGTAAGTCTTCCTCTGGCTCTTAGGTGCTATCTACCACTGCACGTACAAGGACCACCTTTACACACAGGGGAGTTGTGTTATGGCACCGTGGACACATGGCTGCAATAATACTGTGAAATACCTGTAGTTGTATCAGAGTTAAAGTAATCATGCAGTGGAGTTTAAATACAGAGAACTGAGAAGGCCCGCAAAGCTGGGAGAAATGAACAATTTTTGAAGCAAGGAGAGGTGTTCTCCTCTGCATTCCCGCTTGTCAATGGTCTATGGAAGTGGTCAATGGAATTGTCAGTGGAAGAAGGTCAATGGATTTCATGAGACCCTTATAAAGGTCCAGAAAGCCTAGCAAAAATGCACTTGAGCAGCAGCCCAGTCTCAGAACCTTTAAGAGGTCAAAGAATAACAATGATAACACACAATTCTACACAATTCCAATTTTTGCTGCCCACTGCAGTGGTAACCAGATTCAGCTCGTTGTCTTCCCAGGAGGTCTATATGGCCACTTAACTGCAGAGGCACCAAGATCTTTGCAAATCCATGCATTTTGGGAACTGGCTGGGCTTCACCATGTTTTTTTCATCCCTTGCATATCCCAGGCCGGCTGCCGAAAGAGGAAAAGGGGCATCATCTTGAAAACTTTGGAGAGCCTCCTTTGCTCTGAAGGGTGCTGCTAACCATTTACAGGTTCCAGTTCCCCAGGGGGAATCCTCAGGGTAGATGTAATTCTTGTCCTTACCTTCCCATTGAGAAAACCCACAAAAATCTTAGAGAAACCAGGCAGTTAAATCCCAGGAAAAGCCTCATTTGGGGATCAGGAAAGAGAAGAGCCATTAAAGAGGTTACCTAAACCCATCAGGTGAGAGGGAAGGTCACTTTGTGTTCTCTGCATGGAGCTGACTGATTGCAGCTGGATATTTGGCTATTTAAGCTGTTACTTTCTGGTGAGAGGTGGGTAATGCTGAGTTTTTATGTTAATAGGACTGTTTCTTAACAAGAGATCTTTGTGAGCTGGCCTTAGTGCTCTTTTTGGTCCTGGGGCTATTAGTTCCTCTCTGTAAGGTTTCAGCTCTTATCTCTGTAGTAAGGAGTCGGAGCAGTTCTGGGGATGCTAAGAAATCACAAATCAGTGTAGTTTAGAATAATTTTTTTTCAGAAAACCAAACTTGCTTTACCCTTTTTAGCATGAAAATGTGGATTCAGTGGTGTCAGTTTAGAGAAGCACATGAGCAAGATGTGAAGATGTTTTTAAACAGAACCAGATGAGCTAACCCGCTCCGAGGGACAGTCACTGGGGTAGCCTGCCTTGAATAGGTGAGTCTTAAAAGATGGTTTGTGCAAGCGGAGGGGTTATAGGTTGCCTGGTCTTTTGAACAGGTGTTCTTGCAGAAAGTTGCCAAGGCTTCTAAAATTTGCAGCTTTTTGTCTTGGTCTCCTGCTGTGACTATCACCGGTGCAAGTCCTTTCCACAGCAGCAGGAAGAGCTGGTTCAGTGCAGCTGCAAGCGCTCTAGGTAAGGCTATAAAGAAAAAATGGTTAGCACAGTAATTAGGCATGAGGTAGATGGCACTGCAACAATAATAACAAAAAATGCAGTGCTAGAAGTGGACCAGGCAGACCTGCTGAGTATTGGGTGCCCCGTCACACTCACAGGGATGACAACTGTTGTGGCTGATGTCAGCTGCCAGCATTGAGCTTGGCTCGAGGCAGCAGCTGTATGCTTCAGCTTCAGGGCACGTTGTTGGTTGGAGACCACTTTTTAAGTCCAAGTAGATGACAATATGATAGTAGGAGCTAGTAGAGATTCATGAGATAAGACTGGGAATGAATTGAACAAGTCCAACATAGCAAAGGCAGAACAGGGAAGGACTGTTAGGGGAAAGTAAAGTGCAAGTCTGAAGAAAATTCACGTGTCTGAAATGCATTTAGAGACTGTTGTTTAGTGCTTATTTAATGAGGTTGATTTCATTTTAAGTGAGGTAATTCACTTTACTTTTAAATAAGAAAGAGTTTCTGCTGAAGAGTATAATATAATTCAGCCAATCAAATTTAATTTTGTGCTTCTTGTTAACTTGATATTCCTCAGAGTAATTTGAATGACTCCAGAGAACTTGGTCTGTCTTTGTACAAGCACAAATGAGGAAAGACTTAGGCTAAATGTTAAGGTTTTCAGAGGACACTGAGAGATAGTAACATGACAAAGGTAGGTATCATTTTCCAGAAATAACTAGACAAGAAACTGCCGCAGCTATGTGTTACTAAAGACAGGCAGCGTTCTTATGCGAAAGAATAAAAAAAGTCTCTGCAGAGAGTACATCATTTTGACCAAGCAAAATGCTTGACTATAGTTGGTTGCAGCAAAAGCTGCTGCCGGCTAGAGCAAACTTTTCCAGCAGCTAACCTGCACAGAGAATTATCTTTGCTTTTGAAAGCTCAGATACCATTGACATCTAGTGGTGAAATCCTGTGCCTGGAGAACCAGTTTATTGCATTAAAACTGCCTGTGCAACCTCAAGGGACTGCAGGACATAATGCAGCAGTGAGAGGCTCTTCTGTCATCTGCGTGGTCCACTGACCCCAGTTTATTAGATTTGTTGACTCAGATTCCCATTTAAGTGGACTGATGGGATTATCTGTTCAGCCTTTTTGTGCACGTTTCCCTATGGATTTAGTTTTCAGGCTTTATGATGAGAGTGCACATTCACTTAGGACAGATGCTAATGGGAATAAAGACGGCTGCCTTCTCAGCTGTCAGCAGCCTCCAGAGTCAGCGTCTCATCCAAAGCTGTTGGCTGCAGTGTGAGCATTTGGTCTGGGGCAGCTTCTCCAAACACGCTGCAGAGTTGTCTGGGTGTGTGTGACAAAAGCAAACAAATCCCCTGCCTGCTAGGGTAATGGCATGAGACTGGATTCACTGTTAAATCGAAGGAGCAGTTTTGTGAGCCCAAGGAGCAGGTTTGCTCTGAAAGGTGCTCTTGTACACGTGCTCCTGGTGATAGTTCGTGGCTATCCTCCAACCTTTGCTAAGGAGGAAAGCTGAGCAACTTAAACTGCTTTGTGTACTGGTGCCAGGCTTTGATCCCAAGTATTATGCAGATGAATTGCACTACGAAAGGAAAACAGGTTGCTCCTGAGTTTAGGGCTCTTAAATATTGCTGTCACAAGGGCATGAGGCAAGGCTGTGCTGATGTACTGGCTTGTACCATGGAACAGGTACAGGGCAGTGTGCCGCACCTGAGGAACGGGGTTTGAGGCCAGTCTGCTCTCCATTTGCCATCATGGGTCACATCCTCTTCACCCTGGGCAAACCATCCCCAATTCCCTGTATCTGCTGTAGCCCTGTGAGCACAGCTGGGGCCAGCCAGCTGGAGCTGCCATGTGGTGTCACAGAGAAGCTGCAAATAGATAAGATCAAGCATTTGGGAGTCAGTTGTGTTACAAATTGCTGGTTAATAAGCCAGTTGACTGCTAAAATGAGCAAAATTTAGAAAGGCTGAACATGTCTGCTGTGGGGCAGGGACAGCTGCAGGCTGGAGGGACTCTGGGCAAAGTCAAGACTAATCAGATTTTGATGTGACTTGGTGAGTAGGAAGACTGAATTTGTCACATACATACCATACAGTTGTGAAGAAGCATCCAAAAGAGTGAAATATTAAGCTGTAACTGTTTGATACATTGTGTGTACTCAGAAAAGGCTCCAAACAGCTAATATGGAAGTACTTTAGGAAATAACTTCATGATGAGCTGACTTCAGCTGTGAGTTGGGACTGGGAAGAGCCCTCATCAGTCATTGCCACTGCTGCATTAATGCAGCTGCTCCTGAGCCTGCACAACAAGTCAGATCCAAGGCAAACCTCCTGTACGTAATAAGCCTCCTGTCTGAGATGCACCCACTACTTGCTCATTATACTTTATCCTACTACTGGGTCTAATGCATGTAGTTATTACAGTTCTCCTCAGAGACTAGTTGCTGTGATATTGTGACTATGGTCACAGTGAGAGTCACTGATCAGCCAGGGTGATAACAGGGACAGTTAACACTTGCTCTTCCCTGAGCTCAAGAAGAGAAGTGCTTATGAACAGCAGCTGAAAGAAATTTCAATAAAACTTGTCCATTTAGTACCACTCAGAAGGATCTGCAGGCAAATAGAAAACACTAATCAGTTAATGTTACCAGGAGAGGAGCCAACGAGAAAAGGTGTTATGCTGGACCTTGTGACCAAATTTGGAAGTGTAACAAAAGGCTCAGAAATAATTTCAGGCCTGTGAGGGAACTCAGAGGGCAGCTGGGAGAGACAAGGGAGAGTCAAACAGGAAGATGAAGCACTGCTCCTCAGCCCTGTGGCCAGAAGGAAGCCAGCTCTTGCCCAGGGGAAATTTTGCAGGTCATAAGAATCGGTGTGTGGGCATGTTTGAGCAAGGTACCATCAGTACACCTTGGTTTTCATCCTGGAGGTTTAATGTCTACTGGTACTAGCAAGGTATTGATCCAGGTCCATAACCTGGTTCCTGCTTTTATGACCCTAGGCATATAATTTCTGCTGATGTTCCTTTGTTCCACATCATAGTCCTTCCCTCCTGCCTTGTTCCAGTCCTGCCTTTTTGTGCACTCTGCAAAGAGAGTGAATTGTCTTTTAGTGTCTCAAGAAGGAGACACTGACCATTTGAGAGCTCTGTACATGACACTAATATCCAAGTGTTACTACTGCCCTGTTCCTAACTGATTGCTACCAGTCAAATCACAGTGTAACTTTAGATATTTAACTGAAGGGTGATGATGTAATTTTTGTTTGTTTCCTTTTTTTTCACGTCTTCAGCTCTAGTATGGAGAAGAGAGCAGATCAGGGGAACATGAGTTGAACATCCATCCTATTTCTGTCCTGGATATTTTACAGTGTAAATACCTGTGCTTGACCACATTACAGCATCTTAAGCAAAATGCTTTAGGACTCCCAAAAGGAAGGAACCATGGATGCTGTAGCTCTTATTTGGCCGACCAAGATGATTTGAATATATCAGGACGGCATGAGTCTGAGGCAGAACCAATGTTACATGAAACAGGTAATAGTATGAGTGTAGTTTATGTAAAATAGATACTGGTTTGGCTTTTAATCGATAGAGATGTTTCTAGCTTGAGCAAGTTGGAAAGGATTCAGATGAAGTTTCTTGTCTTGATTTCACATATGTAATGTGGAATTGAGCTAAAGTAATGTGAACTGATATTTGGGTTGTGAGGTGGAGTTTTGTTTTGGTTTTGTACAAAAAAAAACAGAAAGGGAGAAAAAAATCCCATCTCAGCTCAGTGTTGGCAAGGGGAAGAGGATTCTCACAGTGTCATCTAGGGCTTCTGTGTCTGATAGAGGACTACATAGGCTGAAGTATCCACTAGCTGGGAGCTGGCAATAAATTTTAGCTGCTGTTGCCATGACATGAGCGGTCCCTAAATCGATACCTGTTCACTCCTCAACCCCCTATGAGATGGGAGAGAGCCATACAATATTAGCATAAAGGCATGTTGTCAAAAAGTATAGGCATGTATGTCCAAACCCTGGGAGATCATGGATAAGTTCCACATCTGAAAACTCCCCTCCTCCTCTCCAACTCAGAATGTAACCTGGCTGCAAACAAGGAAAGAGTAATCTTAATTCTGGCAGGGAACTGTGTTCACTCAGTAGCAGGGTCTTGGCATTGAATTGGGCCATTTCTTTCCAGGAAAAATGGTCCTCAGCTCATTCTGCTCTTGTTTCTATGGCATGGCTTCACATTTGCCTTGCTGAAAGCATGTGGAGAGTCAAAAATCACTTGCAGGTGAGGTGAGCATCTGTGGCAGAATTTGACTTGGGAAAGTGGCATCATCATAATTGTAGTTCATTTGAAGCATATATGCCAGAACAGAGATATCATATCAAATATAACTATAACAATGTAAGTGGCAGGGGTGGCTCTGGGTTGTGATGTTAAACTAGAAGTGTGTAAACTAGTAGTGGGCATTTGGCAACCTGGGCCATTCCTCAGCGACCATAGCAGAAAATATTTTAGGCTGTTGTTATTTTGTACGTTAATGATTTTCCCTGCTCTAATTCTGTGAGCAAGAAGCGGGGCATTCTATGGAGAGGCAACATATGTGGGGTATTCGTGATAATCAATGTGATGCTTCTGAATAGGGGTAGCCAGTAAGTTTCTGATGCCTGCTAGACATGTTACCAGGGCCACATTTGTTCTCAGGAGCCTCTGCACTCCCAGTGCTTGTGTCATGATCAAAGCATTCCCTAGCACAGGCACGCTGACATGGCAAAGGAGGGCAGATAACATGTTGTAATGAGTGTCACACTCCTTCCAACATGCTTTGTATTGACACCTAGTTTAAGCAGAGATTTCCTTTTATTACCAGAAATTTAAGGTTAAGTTCTGTGAAATTACACACACCCAATTAATTTTTCTTTAGGAGGAAATGAAGTGGAGAAGTAGCTGGTGAAATTTGTCTATATGTACAGTTAAATTCTGTAAGAGGAAATATTTAAGTTTGATGTTAATATGGGATAGACTGTAGCTAGATGAGAAAGAAAAAAGATTCATATTCTGAAGTGACTTGCAGCATGCTGAGCATTGGTGAGGAATTCATCAAACAGAACAGCGCAACAATGACACCTTCTGTAAAACACTAGAAATGTCATGTCTTGACGTTTTGACTTCTGCCCTTAGAAATTTCCAACCTCTGTGCTGGCAGAGAGCTGAAGCAGGCATCTCTGCAGAGAAATGGCTTCCCTACCAGCCCCTGCAAATGCATCCCAGGGTGACAGTCTTCTGGAAAAAGATTAGAAATGTGAAAACCCTTCTGGTAATCCTTACAAACTTTTTTTCCCCTCCTCCTCTCCAAAAGCGTGCTTATCTGAATGAGTGGGAAGATGAGTTCCTTACCTGAATGGCATCGAATTCATGGCAGTGTGCATGAGGGCCCCCACCTTATGTTAGAGGTGCCTTTAGATCACTTGTTAAAAATATCCCATTGCATCGTACTTACCAAATGAATTTGTTAAAAGGAGAGAGCACAAGAGGGAGCCACACTCTGCATCCTGGTAAGGCTCTTGGCTGTGTGTTGGGAGGGGACAGGAGGAGGCTGGAGCTTGATTCCTGTGCTCCAAAAGCTTTCAGTGTTTGTTCAGTGCCTCCAGCCTGAGGTGTGCAAAGTCCTGTGGAAACCAGACTGAGCCTCCAGGACTTACAAGCCCTCACTGGTGACTGGGGACTTGGACTGTAAAGTCAAAGCTCATGTCTTTCCCTCTGAGCATCCCACCTGGGCCAGGCAAGCTGTGAGGAGATGGCATATATGGCTTTGATCTGCTTCCCACTGAGGAGAAAAAAAACACCCTAACTCTCCTGTTTTGTCCCTCCAGCCCTCTCACACTACAGGTGCGAGGTGGAGAGCACTGACACTGCTGGATCAGGTTTATCATTTGAAAAAAGGAGTATAGGTGCTATGGGGGATTTGGGGTGGCAGTGATGCTTGCCCTTTAGCAGGATGCCTGAGAGCTGCTGGTGTGCGGATACAGGAGGCTCACATGCGAGCCCTCTGCCTCCTGGCTGAGTGTGGGCAGCATCTGCCTTACTCCGAAGCTACCCTTCCCAGCACTTGGACCTCCTGACATGGACCTAGGCAGCCAGCGTGACAGCCAGCACTGATCTAGGAGGCAAGCCTTTTTTACTGAGCATGATTTAACTGATGTGCCTCAAATCACTCTTGTGGGGTATGACAGAGTTGGGAGCTGAACTTCTGCACACTGAGCCTCAGACCACCGTCATTATCACAGGTCAGCCCCTTGGCTGCAGTCCTGCATACTGAAACAATCCTCTGTGGCCTCTGCTTTCTGGTAAAGGCATCATGCAAATCCTTATCTGCTGCTTAGCCACTTTGCTTGGCTACTGAAAAGAGTACAAAGAGCTCTGTTTAAGAGTGGAAAAATGAACCAGATTGCTTCACATGTAATGCAGTAGTTACCAGATATCATGAGGTTAAATCAAGGGTTTAATACTTTCACAGCTACCTGCAGGATGTTACAGAGTTCATACACTCCAGGGTATAATACAGGAGCTGTGTAATGGGACCACAGGGTATATAATTCAGTGTACACAACCTTTACCACGCAGCTCTTCCACCACACAGGCTGGGTAGGTGGCAGAGTGGCAGGGACAGCTCTGCTCTGTTAACACTATTTCTTCCATTTGAAACTTGTCAGAAGGTTTAGACCAGAATCTCTAAAACTTTTTGCAAGGCAGTCAGCGCTTCCTTATTTTTAAGAGAGCAAAACTACAAACTCAAGCTCTACTCCACATCATATATCCTCAGGAATTCTTTTGAGTGTAACCTGATTGAGGACAGTAGTTCTAGTTCAGAATTTATTTCTTCTTTTTATTTTCCAGATAATCCTCCTGCAACTGACAGGCTTGCACATTACAATGCAGAATAGTTAATGATTTTATTCATATGTATTAGAATTCTTAAAGACTCTGCTCCAGCCCTATCTAAACAAATGTTACTTCACGTATCAGGTGACATCAGTCAGATTTTGCCTCTGTCTCCCTCTGGGACCTTGTCATGGTTTGAGGTCAGGGCAGCCCTTGTTGAGAAACGTTGGTGACACTGCCTTGTAGACAAAAATAAAATCATATCTATCACATTCTGAAGTTTCCTTGAGACACGCTGTATTTGCACCTAGATGGATATCTCCTTTTCTCCCAATCCAGCGCACAGTGGCGCTTGCACTTCTGTTATTTTAATACAGAAAGGGCGAGCTGTTCACATAGGAGCCCAGCCAGGCTGGACACTGGAGTTTTTTGTTGGTGCTTGGTGGGGTGCCTCATTGCTCAGCAGGGGTAGGCATCCATTCAGCCACTCAACCCCTAGTGTGCAGTGTCACCTAAAAAAGAACATTAATTAAAGGGTGTCAGGAGAGGGAAAAAAAAAGGGTTATTTTTTTTAGGGGAGGGGGAAAGTAAGGATAAAAAATACATAATTTTTAAGCAGGAGAAAGTATTTTGCTGCCATCTCCTATTTTAGGAGGGAATTTTCCCTTTACAAACTCATGTCAAACCTTCAGTCTATTTCCATGCAATTTGGCAGAGCAATGTTTGCAGACAACACTGAAAACCGAACCACTTCTAGTTTATTTTTCACACTTAATACAGCACAACTTCTGTTATACGCTTTCAGACTCAACATGCTGCTTTCTACAAATGTCATACATCAGCAGTAGTAAGACGCTGCAGTATTTAGGTAGAATTATGGCTGTTTTCAGTAGAGATGGTTGATTTTTGTTAATGAGATGCTATTACATGAAGACCTGAATTTCATATATATGCATGTATATATGTGCAATATATACACGCACATACATCTTCAGGGCAAATGGAATCAAAATAAACTGCTTGCTTTTTTTGAAGTGCTAGGAACTGGTTTGTTACACAGCACAGCAAGTTTGCTAAAGAACAGGATCAGTTCTATAGATAATAATTCAGTGTACACAGCCGGTTCTACAGTTTTGAAAAAAAAAAAATCAGATTATTTTCTTGCTCCTGTTCCCAAGAGTTTTGTTTTAACAAAATACCTACTGTACTGACTACTGGGGTTAAAGCTAGGCAGCAGTGCTACCTTTTGCCTGTAGTTTCTGCATAAGGACATAGTTTCCTTAATAAATGTGGCTGAAAATTTCAGTGCTGCCAACAAGGCTGAAGTCAGGTTTGCATTAGCAAAACTCAATCATAGAGAGAGGTTAAAATTCACTTCTTTTTGTTTCCTCTCAACTCACCATTATAAAACCAACAGAGTTGTTGAATACTAATTTCTTTGTTCAACACATTGTTCTGTGAACAGTGAAATTAATGAAACCTGCTTTTCAGTTAATTAAATTGGCAATTTCTATGTTAATTTCTGTACTTGCAAACCCTTCACATCCACTACAACAGAGCCCGTTTCTTCTCCTTATGCCCCTCCCTTCCCTCCGTCCTTGGCCCAGATTGATTGTCCCCACAGCCAGTCTCCCCCAGGGCTCAGCACCCTCACCTCTTTGCTGATGGCCATTTGGCTATGTCCATCACGACTCATCCCTAGGTGGGTACCTGCTGGTCGGGCTGTCTAGCTAGAATAAACACGATGGACAACAAGGTGGATCTCACTCATCAGTTTTTCTAGGAAGAAGGAAGATACTAATTTAGGTCTCCCTCTTCTCTCCAGCTGCAACTTTTCAGAAAACGTATGATACATTTCTATGTCAAGTTCAATTGCAGTTGGCTGAAGAATTTGTGAGTTAAAATTGGGGGATTGAGCAGTAAATGAATGATACAATTTTATTACTCTCCTTTCTTTAGAAAACCAAACTACAATGGCTTGGGAAGCCAAAACCCTGCAGATACATAAGCATGTGAAGAACAATTGGAGAGCTGCTGGTGGCACATTGGCTGAAGAAAACAGATGAGTGAATTAGGGGGGTTGACAATGTGAGACATTGGTATGGAATGCTTAAGAAAAACAAATGGCCTAAAAAAAGTCTGATGAGAGTGAAAAAGGGTAGCGTAAGGCATGGGAGAGGAACTACCTTCCTCTAGACAGCTGTCCAGAAGCTTATGTCTTTTGAACACGCATTTGAAATTGTCTTTAAGACTTAAATGCCCCCATATGCACTTTAAGTCTCAATACTTTGTGCAAACCAGGAGGCAGTTTCTAGGAGAGATAATAAATACACATGGATTTACAAACTAATTTTTATTAATTTCTAAAAGTGTGTTTGGAGCTTTTCAGATTTCATGTAGTGCTACACAAGGAAACTGAAATGATAAAGCTTCATGTAACACTCATGGAAGTGCATTTGTGAAGGCACTCCTATTTTCTCCTCAAATGCTAGCCCTGGTGAAAGCGTATCCCTTGCATATAGCTCTGAGCTTTCTGTTAGAAGGTTGGAAATATGACAGTGAAACACCTGGCATGGCAAGAGGGAGGAAGAAATGTGAGCTGTATGTCAGTGACAGAGTCTTCCTGAGATTTGAGTCTGTGCTAAAATATTTCCATTCTTCCCTTTTATTGCCTCTCCTGTGAGGTACTTGGGCTCAGGGGGTTGGGAATTTGGACTGTGACAGCTAGCTGAGTTGTATTCACACAAACAGCTGGCCCTTCAGAGCTCTGGCATATATATATATATACATAAAGCAGTTTTTCAATATCTTTTTAGTGAAATAGCCCCAAATCAGAGAGTGAGCAGAGCAGACAGAATGCATGGTGTTTTCATGCTGTGAAAAGTGAACGAAGGTGGGCTGTGTTGGGTAGTGATAGACTCACATTCAAGTCCACTGGCCTCAAAACCTGTTTCCTTTGTAGGGACCCAGGTTGTCTCCTACGCAGCCTGTGATCAAAGTGAGCAATCGGGTAGGAATAACTGAGGTGTTCATCTGTTTCCACTGACAATTTGGGGACATTTTTGTAAAATCCTTCCTAGCATTGCTGGCAAGCACTGTTTATAATGATTCTGGGGAAGACACCTTTTCATCCAAGCACTTTTTGGGCTGGCTGCAGGACACGGATGCCAAGTTCCCTGTTGATCTCATCATAAGAGGAGGATATCTTCTGTGTTGACCAGATTAACTTTCATCCTTGAATCTCCTTTCACAGACAGCATACATTAAGAGAGGTGAATCTAATAACCTGTGACTTCCCCTCATAGCTGTTTGCAGGATTAGTGCATTAGTAAGTCTATGACCAACTGTACCGTAACATCTCTGCATTCAGATCCACCTAAAAACCTCTGTTGGGACTGAAAGGCTTCACGACAGTTACGAACAGGCAATGTGACATTCCTTGTCTCAGGTGTACAGTCTGTTTTGTTTCTTTTTCAACCTTCTTGCTTGTAACCTCAGTGCTGTACAACATGTTCTGGGGATCCTTGTACAAGACTAGCCATAAGTGAAGATAGCTATATATTGCATTTGAGTAGGTGTAAGGGTTGAAGTCATAAAGCCAAATGGGCAGGAGCAGTGGGACTGGAAAGGTGGAAAGCTATTCAACTAAAACAGCAATTTATGAGTTACCTGCACAACTAGATGTTGGTAGGACTTTCCCAGCAAATACTTTTTAAACCCTAAAACCCCAAAATATTTCACAGTATACGTGTTTGTTAGTAATAAAAACCCCAATAAATAGTGGCAGACCTCTTTATGCACTTAATTATGTAGCTGATGTGAGTTTCCGTAATTTCCAAATCTAATCTGCATAGATACAAAGATCGCAGAACGATCTGGAGACTTGTTCTTTAACCAAGGCAAAAAAACCCGCAACAACAAAGGGAGCAATTAAACCACAAAAAGTATACACAAATAAGATAGTAGCTGACAGAAAGCCGTGGGGGGCATCTTCCTTTGTAATTATTATTTTTTTTTAAATGGCTGTATTTAAAAGAAAAGGGAGGGGGGCTGAAACCAACACCAAAAGTCACTAGGAAATATCTGGGCATTGATGTTTAGTTTTTATTTAGCTCTGCTCTGTAAAAGATTGAAAATATTATTGTCTTTGGTTGCTAGTTTAATACCACTTTTTTTACAAGGCATTAACACGTTCTTGAGAGAGAAATCCATGGATGATTGTTGAAGGCACAGATGCAACATGAGACCCAAAAAAGTCTCTGAACTAAAAATAGTTTGCGGGGAGGAGACTTGAGAGAGAAGTATCATAAATTTGCTGTGTCCTCATACCCTCTTTTCCAAGCATTCACCTCAGGTGCTGTTGGAGGATGGTATTTAGCTAATCTGATGTTTGGTTTAATCTGTTCTGGCTGTTCTTGTAGTTCTCAGGTTTCGTTAAGTAACAC
Source organism: Todus mexicanus (assembly GCA_013389965.1). Lineage (NCBI taxonomy): Eukaryota > Metazoa > Chordata > Aves > Coraciiformes > Todidae > Todus > Todus mexicanus. Next base: position 15,472 of record WEIS01063343.1, read on the forward strand.
ATTAGGTTTTGGTCTGTTCTGCTCTTTGAATATGTAGATGGTGCTACTTCTCTACAGCTATGTGACAGCTCTTTCTTGGTGTACGTACAGGTCACATCAGACTTTTGCCAATGGTAGTACGTTGAGAAGACGTACATTTTCACTGTCCACCAGGACCCTGAGCTCTTACCCTAAGTTAGTGTTTTGCTGGAGCAGACTCCCATTTAGTAAAGACATGTTGCATATTTTGTTTCCAGATTTATAAATGCACACGCATATTCCTTGCTTGTGCCTGTTCCACAAACCACTCAAATTACTTTGTCTCCACGAGCACAACTTCGTATTATCTTTGTCATGGAAGGATGCTGTGGAAGAGTAATCATCCACTGTGACATGCAGAAGATACCACCTGCTCTTGTTTCCTTGTTTTATCTGATAGACAATTGAGCCATACATGTTCACGATTCTCTTCCTCTGAATTGTCAATGACTCAGAAACCTGTAAAGCTACTTTGACATAGAACGTCACAGAGGGTCCCCTTTGACTGTTTCATTCTCATTGATTTTCACATTCTGATTATACAAATATTTCCAAGAGGTTTGAGAAATACCTGTGGGGTGACATTTATGCTGGGAGATTAATAAATCCAGTTCTCTCTTATCTAGGCTCCTAACATCGGCAATAAGCAACTGGAGAAATTATTCTTGTGTTTCCTCATTAACTATGATTGTAACTTCTCAAAATCTTTATTTGGGTTAAGGGAATGCATCCGTATTCTACCTTTTACTATGCTTTTGGGTTTTTAAAATTTATTTACCTTAAAATATTAGATGATTGATTTGAAATCTTTTTATTCTTGTGGGTTTTTTCAACTACAAAAATTAGTTTTGAGTAAAGGACTAAAAGAATGTCTTCTTTTAGGACAGAGGGCCCTTCATGCCCATGCTGAAGAAGTTATGATAAGAAGTTCAGATGTCTTTTTTGTTACTTTCTCAATGAGATAAGAACAGCAAGTAACCCTGAGCTAGTATGTAACCATGACAAAAGTAGAACAGCTAAACTAGCCAGTTAAAAAATGGCTTTAGCTATTCAGGGTCTTTATTTAATATTAGCAAAATTTTAGAGAAATTATTTTTGTACCTTTGGCTCTACTGGGTGTAAGCAGCTAATTTTTATACTTAAAAATATGCAAATAGTAAATAATTTAAACATTAAGTATTTTAATGCTAATATTGCTGAAGAAAAATATTAAAGTCAGTGAAAGACGTTTGGGGCACAGAGAAAACAAAGATTTAAGTTCCACTTTTGCATATGTATGTCTTCTCACTACAGCTATCAGAGATAATTTTGCTTAGATCTACATAAAATATGCATCTTCAGGGAATTTTAAGGAGCTGTGTATTCTGTCTTGATAAGCATTGTGCATGTTATGTATGTTTGGGGCTTGGTAATCCAGTAGTCATTTCGGCGATCCATACAAACAAAATACCCAAACCAATGAGGTAACTAAACCTTTAATTACTGTAATGTATGTACTGAGAATTTCTCCTCCTCCCTACTTCCCTTAGCCCAGACCATCCTTAGTTCCCCTGGGCATCATCTAGTAGCTAAAGCATCAAATCCATCACAGCATACTTAAACGGCTGCAGGAAATTTGTTTTACCAGGCTGGTTTTAACCGAACTACCTGCTGTGCAACACATTGCTACTGTTTGTGAAATGAATGATGGGAAAAGCAAGTCTGTGATTTCATTTGTTCAGACCGATTACTCACACATTGCATATGGTATCATTTGCTTGTCACTTAATGACTGACCAGCCTGCCTGAATCATTAGTGCGGCAGTGCAATGAAAGGAAGACATAAACATAATGATGAGCTCAAGGAAGTGGAGTGCTGTTTTACCTAAAAGAAATGGTGCGCAGAAATCCAGCACAGCTGCAGGTGCTCCGACGACAATGTGGGAAGCAGTTAGCTTCCAATTTAGCAGAAAATTAAGAGCGAAAAAACTGTTATTTGTGAGAGAAGATACTCATGGCAAGCAATCATCCATGCTCTATATCCACAAGATGAGCATTCAGCTGTCTTTGTCGTGACTTAAAACAATTGGTGTCTTGGGCTGCATTCAACACCAGATTGGTGCTTATTATCTGCAGTTTATTCTTTCTTGGGATATTTTGTAAACCCCCCCTTTATTTTATGGTTAATTTGCTTGCTTGAATGTAAAGCCATTTAAGCTGAAAAATCTGGATTGTGGTTCATCATTGTGCCAGTGCTCTGAGCTGTGTGATGCAACATAATTGGCAATTTTCAAATTCATAATCCATTTTGTTTCATGCATCCACACACACACACCCTGCCACCCCATCTCTTCAAATTGGTAAAAAAGGAAGATGGGCACATGTGGATTCCTTCAGTCAAATAACAGGAATCATCAAGAGGCATGTTTTTATAAAGTTAAATAACGAAATTCCACAAGCCAAAAGAAAATCTTTCCCAAAGAAGAACTAGTTTTGTCTTCCAAAAAACTTGGAAGAATTCACAGATCTGAAGTGTCCTCATTCTTAGCCAGGCAAGGCTTCTGCCAGCTTTAGCAGAGCTTCACATTGCACAAAAATACTGGAAAATCTGAGCTTTTAATTATGTCATTTTTAGTGATTTTGATAGCAGGCTACTGAGAAAAAACACGATGGAGAGAGGGGCTGGAATTTTATTTTAAAAAAGAAAACACAATCGTTTCTTGAATGCATGGCTGTTTGTGCCCATGCATATTGCTATTTGTTCAGCAGAACTTGAAATTCACTTTTTGTAACTGATGACAAAATGCAAAAGAGGGAGAAATCAGGCTCAGAGTCCTTCTGAAAAAGGATGTTGCTTTTCCTCTCCTGCTTAATTTCTGGCCTTTGTTCCTGGAGAAACTTTCACTTTTCTGTGTTTGCTTCCAGGACTTGGAGGCCAAGGGAGTTTCCCTGTCTCACCATCTTACCATATCATACAATGCTGGCAGGGTTGGTTATTTTATTTTAAGGTTTATTGCTTCAAGAATAACTTGGGTTTCTACAACAAACTCTGTCCTGCCTGAGCTTGTGATTTTACTACTTCCTTGTGCTTGCTTTCTGCTCTCTCCAGCTGGCCACAGCCAATGCTCAGCTCCACTCTATTTCCCCCAGTTAATGGCCAGCTGCCTCGCCTGCCAACTCTGCCTCTGATCTGCCGATTCCTCTCCACCCATTTCAAAAGCTCCTGCAGCTTGTGGCCTCCACTTCATTAAACATATCCTCTGGTTTAAAAGCAGCGAAGGATTCTTTACAATGCTGTGACAGAAATGGTCTTAGTCCACCAAGCTTTTGCCCCCCAGTGCAATAGATACCAGATCTCGAAGATTTGCCAAGTTGCACCTACTTTGGAGGATATAATGCTGAGCTGTTTTCCTGCTGGATCTCTGTTTGTTCAACCCAGTATGCAAACCTTTATACATGATGAGATTAATTTCACCTAAAATTAATAATGGTATTATAATTTTTGAGTCAAAATATTTTAGTGAGTATTGTAGATTTGTAATTCTCTTGTTTGATGATTCACAGCATTTCTCTGTTCTGCTCAGTTTAAATTCATTAGACCTATGTACTCTGAATTGCTCTGTTTTCTGGCAATCCAACAATCTATTCTTCAATGTGAAGGTACTGCAAACTTTAGACAAGTGATCACAAGTAAC
>WEIS01063365.1:3314-25993 GCA_013389965.1 Todus mexicanus
ACCCAATTGTCGAGACCACACGTCCTCAGTTTAGCTGCGAGGATGCTGTGGGAGACTGTGTCAAATGCTTTACTGAAGTCTAGATAAACTATGTCCACCACTTTACCATCTTCTATCCACCTGGTTATATCCTCATAAAAGGCTATCAGGTTGGTCAAGCATGACTTCCCCTCAGTGAAGCCATGCTGACTACCTCTAATGACTCTCTTGTCCTTGATGTGTCTAGAGACAGCGCCAAGTTCCATCACCTTTCTGGGGATGGAAGTGAGGCTGACTGGCCTATAGTTACCCAGGTTCTCCTTCTTACCCTTTTTGAAGATTGGATGCTCTTTTCTGTACTGTAAGTTTTCAGGTTAGAACTGCACTTTAACCCATTCGTTGCTGGTTTTCCATTACATACAATAGTTTCCATTACTTTTCTATGCCATTCTGTCTTCTTAGATGTGCTGGAAACACACAGTAGCAACCAACACGTTTTGTGCCTAAGCAGGGAAATCAAAGTCACCATATTCAAATAAGCTTTGATTATATAAACAGCCATTGTTTATTTATGAAACAGGTCACATAATTACACAAGACAAACCTACCTCACAGGCATGTTGTGAGGCTTTCACAAGTATTTGTATGGCCTTCAGAAAGATGAAGCCACCCTGTAAGCGCTTAATAGTATTTTAATAAAGATTTTAGTATTTTCCTCCAGAGTCATTGCGTGTTTGAAGATGCTTTTGGGAGCACATGCACAGGGATTTATGGTAAGAGCAGGATGTGGGCTGGATTGTTTAATGCAGTGGAGAATCTCTCACTGAGAACGGGCGGGTTACAGTGTCTTGTAGCTAATCCCATCTTGAGCTACTATGAATTTCCCAGTTTAGTTCCCACAGACAAAAGACTCAGCTGTGTAACAGCTGTTCCAGTTCTGTCCTGTGCTCACTGTTAAAAATCTCTGCAGCCATCAGCCCCAGCTCTTGCATGCTTTGCTGGCTTCCAGCTCTGCCCAGGGCTGGGCCCATCCTCAAGTGTAGTTGTTGCATTGCCTGGCAGCTGCCCTCTGCCACTCCCAAATGAGAGAGAATCCTCTAATACTCTTCAGCTTTCTTAAGCAGATATGTGTCTTGTGTGGGGTGAGGATCTCCGGTAGCTGCCCTAATATAAGGTCAGTTCTCATGATGCAGTAGAGGTGTCAGTACCTACCACCCCACACCACCGTAATGCACTAATAATCTTTTTAATAGTGAGAAGTAAATAATCCTGCCAGTTTCTGCAATTCTGTGCAGACTTTGTCTGCCTGTCACTTTCCACTCTTGGACGTCCCTGTGCTGTGTGTTCGTGGCACCCAGCCCGGGGACTGCAGTCACATGCTTGACGTGTACATTGCTTGCTTAAGTACTTTCTAGAAACTCCCTGGGAACAGGCAGCTTCTGATGCTGTTTTACTTCTAATCTGGTGATACCTCCAACTTGTAACGCTATCACAGGCCAACTTCCTCATTCACATGGAGGCTGGAGAATTCCTACAGGACCCAGGCAGCCTTCTCCCACATTTCTCATGCATTCAGAGTACAGAAAAGGAGTTGTGGGTTTTTTCTTTTTCTTTGCAGGCGCTGCCACAGAAGTTGTCACAATCCTTTCATATGGTGGTAGTTAAAGTCTAGCCTGTGAGTAACACACACGATTCCACAATGCCAACATGTTCCAGCAGAGCTCTGCAGGAATTCAGGAAACCATTTAGTTTACTAATTTATTGGAGCTTCCTGAATGTTCAGATCAAAAAGAACAAAAATAAATAATTTTAAAGTGTATAAAAAACCCATGAAGTTGAGGTTTCTGTTTCAGACCGACTTTGTTCTTCTCTGTTCTCTGCCAATGTGGGTATTTGTTAGGGTGGCATATTAGCAAATCTTCCTAGAGAGAAGCAAGCCTAGGCCCCTCATCCTTCAGTATAGTATCTATGACTTAACAGTGAATATTCTAGATCAGAATTCCTTGAATTAAGTTGTTTATGCCACTGTTAGATCCTGTGTTTTGATTTCTATGAACATACACATATCTAGAGTCTTGCAGCTCTGCTTTTCTCCAGAATGTGATTGTTGGTTTTGGGGGGTTTTTTGTAGATATTTACACAGGGAGATTCAGATCATGGAGAGATCTAGCCCCGCCCAGGTCTGCCCAGTGTCTCCGCGACCCAGTTTGTCTCGTTAAGCAGAATATGTTTATTGAACACTAGTACATCATTTCTCCACCTGCAGGCTGGAGAAATGGAGTATTCTGGCAGCATCACTGCATTTGCCCGTATCCCCATAGTTACCCTTCAGCTGGTCCACATAGACTTTTGCTGTCAGGGTCTTTCCTCAAAGCATGTAGCTATCACAGGGTAGAAGTCTCTACTGTTGGCTGTCCTTTCTCCTTTCCACTTTCCAGGACAGGTTGGTTGTGAAAATCAATGAAGAGTTTGTAGACTAAAGTGCCAGAAAGACTTCCCAGAACTGGAGCTGTGAGTGGGATCCACCACCAGTGATTTCCAGCCCTAAAATGAAACACAGAGGAGGCAGCTGGTGAGCAAGACTGGCACCACTTATCTGCTGCCATATATCTCAGCGTCAGGTGAGATGAGTCTGCTGGAGCAGGAGCGAGCTATGTGAGCAGAGGTGTCCACTTCCACCTCACATACTGGGCCATACAACTGGCTTAGACATAAATTCTCTGTCCACCAATGTAACTGCTGGAGGAGGGTCATTTTCCCCATTGGCCTGGTAGACTCACTCTGCACCATCTTCAGACCTCTTGCTCTCCTACAGAAATAGTCTATGTCATCTCGATGAGTGTGACTGTCAGACACACCCACCTATTCTCTCCCCTTTTCCAATAATATCTGCATCTCTTCTGCCAAGATCTCAAAGATGTTCTCCGGAAATTTAATGAAAATGGGCATCCAGGAAACTGCTAATCCCCTCACCAAGGGAAAAGCCATAGGATGGCACCATCTTACTAGGTAGGGGAAGGCAGGGTTTCATCTCCATATGAAAAATCTCTAGATTTAGCAGCACTATTCAGCAGTCCAGCTCTAAGTACCTGCTTTCAGATGAGCTGAATCGCTCTCTGACTTTACAGTCATTGCAATAACCAACTGGATCTCTTTCTAACAGGTAGCCAATTTGATGCCCAAACAGAGGTCTGAATGTCGAGATGAATCCTGTGCTGGAGAACTAGTTGGCCCAAAATTTTGTGTACACGATGCACACGGCTCCTCTGTGCACAACGCTTGCTTTCTGAGGATGGAGAACACACGCTGCAGCAAGGCCATCACTTGCTCGAAAGAAAAAACCTTCATTATCATTTTCTCTTTGCCTCATGTCTCCTTGCAAGCTGAGCAGTGTAAATGCGAAAAGGGTCACTTACGTAAAGACATCCATTCCCCAGCCAGCAATTGCCGTGAAGACCCTGGGGGGCAGGTCCCGAGAAGGGTTTATAGAGTAGCCTGTGTTCAGCCCCATCCCCATGCCGACGCCCAAGACCAAGATCCCTGTGAGCAGGGCCTGCGTGCCTTTCACGGCTCCATTGTTTTTCTCATCATTGATGACCAGAATGCCCAGGATTAGCATCATTGTTGCCATAAACTGCAAGAGCAGAAGAGAGAGAACAGGTCAGGAGAGAGAATGAGGAAGGCAGAAGGATCCTGCTCAGGCAGAGAGAAAGAGACCTCCCAGAATGGAAAAGCATGTGGGATCATTGGTCAGATCAAGTCAGGGAGGACCCCAGTGTTACTCCCTCCTCACAGCTGGACTGAATAAAATTCTTGACTCATTTCCCACCAAAAATGTCTCCACCTCATTATCAAAAATGCTCTAGGACTGATATGAACTTCTCTGTGCTGTCCACACCATCCACCTTTCGAGTTAGGAACATGGGCTATTTTAAGTACATTTAACGTAACAGAGGCGGAGCCATAGTAAACTGCCAACGAGACGAACCTGATCCTCCCTAAAGGGAGAGATGTTTTACATAGCCTGTTGCATCAGCCCCTTCAGGACTTCAAGCAGATACCAGTTCCCATCTAGGAAACTGAATCTCCCATCTGTGACAGTACATAACTGGCATTTGTAGATTTGCAGTGCCCAGGACATCAGGAAATGTCTTTTGAATAGACGTGATGTCTCTTTCTGCTTCAGAAAATGCAGATGAGAGCCTGCTTGCAGGGATGCCAGCAAAAGCAGAAACTACGCAGATCTTGGCAATGCTCTGTCGCTTCCATTTGCTTTCTTGTGCAGCAAGGACGCTGCATGCTCCACAGGAGGCTGAGTGACCACGTCCCCACCTGTAGACTCTTCAGCTCTCACCATCTCCTCCTCCTCTTCATGTCCAGGCAAGAGTTTTGTTAGCTCAGAGATAAAAGCATAAGCTTCCTCAGATGTTAACTGGAAGTGAATCACCCTTCTCCAGTGTCCCAGTGCTTCAATCCCCTGAAGCATCCCCTTTCTATTTCTGGGCATCTGGACATTTTGCAGTATGCTGGAAATCACCTGTATGAAGTCTAAATTGGACTGTTCAGACCATAGAGGTTTAATCCAGGCAGGTTGTGTTTGTATGAAGACAGTCCCAGGCCTTCTGTGCCAGTGAGGAACAGCCAGCAGAGCTGCCTGGGAGCATGGAGCAGGTATGAGATCCAAAAGAAGGAAGAACAATTCAGGGAACTGCCCAGTGCTCAGAGGAGATGATTCCTGGTATAGTTCACCTTCTTACTTCCCATGGCTTGGTCTGCATACAGGGTGAAGTTTGGAGGGCACTCAGACCAAGCTGCAGAGCAGCCTTGTAGGCTTACTCAGCCATCAAGGTGTCTTGGATCCTACCTGTCAGGCACCTGCCTGGATGGTGGGCTCCTTGGAGTAGGGGCTGTGATTGTGTCTGCACACATAGCACTGTAAGTCACCTACAGCAGACCTGCAACACCACCTGTTACCACCCACCTTCTCCAAGCGTACCACAACCGTCCCCCCTGACCTCTGTGAAGAAGCCTCCCAGCATAGATACATAGGGAGCAGGGTAAGTGGAGAAGATCGACGCTGTGGCAGTTGGTCCCGTCACTGTAAAGTTCCCCTTGGTGTAGTCGTATAGAGCATCTAGAAGAAATGGGAATAATGGGAGTTAGCACAGGCTGCATCTCATCTGGCCTGTGCGCCAGCCTATTGCAGCCGGCACAGACACCCAGGGGAAGAGACACAATGGGAGACATAATGGAGGTGACACACCTCTCACGGGGCATGATCTCACCAGTGTCTGTTACCTGCAGACTTTGGTCTGCAGTTGCTTCCTTATGCCTACCATCTCCCTGACCCTGCTCCAAGAGGGACAGGGTCCCCCCAGAGCTCCAGCTGTGCCTGATGTATGGTAGGCCATCTAACTTGAGCACTTGCAGACCCGGGAAGCAAAATGCTGATGGAGTGCAGCTACTGGCCTTGACTTGAGGACAGGTTTTGGCAATGGCAATGCCCTGAGCAAAAGAAGGTGTGCTCTCCAGGAACTGCATATCCCTCCCAGAGGTATCTGGACCCTGCTCTGGCCTTGGACTATGCAGGGCTGCCTCACAAACCAGGAACTTGTCCTCACCCAGGAATCATGCTGGGTACAGTAAAAGCAAATATTTTTGACTCATGTGCATTAAGACTCAGGTGGTGCCCACAACAACCCCTGTGATAAAAGACACAACCATACCATAGTAGAGGCTAAAGACGGTGGCTGCTGCCGTAAAGGACCCCAGGAACTGGCCAACCACGTAAGCTGGGAACTTCCTCCAGGAGAGGTTTCCTAAAAGGCACTGTGTGAGGGTGATGGCAGCATTCAGATGAGCTCCTGCAAAGTCACAGCAAAGAAGAGTGGCCTCAGCCGTTATGCAGCTGTTTTGGGGTGTGCCCCACACCCCCACAGTAACCACCTAGGCCTTGCCCCGGAATATCAAGACTCTTTCAGGGTGGGATGTCCCTCCTACACAGACTCAAAACTGACCCTTTTTCCCTGGGAAGCTGAATGATGCAGGGCAAAGAGCTCCTAGCTCTAGTCTTCTAAGAATTCTGTAGACCACAGGCTGCCACCAGAGAGTGGGTCATCTCACCTGTCAAAGATACCTCTCTGTACAGGCTTCTCTCTATTCAGCTTAAAGGAAGCCTAGAACTTAGACTCATCACCCACCTTTTATATAGCTACAAACAGGTGAGGCACTCAAACAATTGTAAGGCCTCCTGAAAACATCTGATAGACAAGGAGGGCCTCATCCTGGCAGAGATGAGCACCTCAGCTCATGGGAGCTCTGTGCCCTTAGCACACCTAGCAGACAAGGCACAAAACTCTGGGGAAATAAACTGCAAAATCAACCACCGATGCCCCGTATTTTCATGTCTGCAAAGGAACTCTTACACAGTGTTATCAGCAGGGGCTCAGATTAGCTCTCAGATGTCGCAGCATTGGGAAGGGTTTACCAGGATGGTCAATCCTGCCCAGGCCATAGCTGATCCCATTAATGTGGAGCAGTCCTTGTCCTTTTTTTCACAGTTCGTTATCTTGGACTGCACTTGCTTACTTCTCAGTATGTGGCTTTCATGCAGTGCAAGATCAGTTTTCTGTGTTTTGGGGGGACATTTTCTATGGTGCTTTTGGAGAAAGATTAAGTAGACCCAGGTTTGCTGCCCACAGAACAAACCACATATGTTCTCCAGGCCTCATCTCCCCATGAGTCCAAAGGAAATTCTTGCTTTTCCTGCCTAGTTGTGTAAACTTTGGAGGTCAGTAAGTGTTCCAACCTTAGTGACCACCTCCTGCTCCAGAGACAGAAAACGTTAGGATGCAGACACACATCATCTCATTCAATTGAAGGACGGAGTGGCGTGGAAGTGCATGCACTGCCTGCTGCAGTCCCACAGCCACAGCTGAAACAGAGGGAGATCCCTTTTTCTTTGATCCTCTGATACTTTGCGGGTATGATCAGCCATTTCAGAGATCACAAGAAGCATGCTGTGGCACAAATGAAGCCAAATTACAATGTCACAAAGCTCTGCAGCTGGCTTCAGAACCAGAGTGTTGCTGGCTGAGCTGAGACCCCTTCTCCCACTTCCGAGCACTTAGCAGATTGGCTCCATCTCAGATGTCATGTGGGACTGCAGGGACCTACTTTCCTCAGCCCACTTTTCCCGGGGTGTCTTCACTAGCTCTAAAAGGACAGGGAGACCAAGAGCTGACAGTGCATGGACACATTTTCCTTTCCAAGTCAGCCCCAGCCTTGGATTTCTCTCTGCTCCAACAGTTTAAGAGCAAAGAGTTACTTTATTTTTCTGCTCACTTCTCTTGGCACAAACGAATGCAGAAATTGCACAAGGCAAAGGTAATGCTGTGGCATCCGAGAGATACCACCCATGGCCTGGAAACACCACCTCCTGAGTTCATGTGGGGCAGGTGCACATGGGTGTGGATGATAACAGCAACATTTGCATACCGTTCCTTGTTGCAACATCAGCAGTAAGCTCTTCTTTGCAACAAATTATTTACTTCACCCTGTGTCATATCCACAGTGTGTTTCCAGAGCTCCTTGTCTCCTTGGCCCACAATGGCATATCCCAATCACCTGATGGAGGCCCTGTGGAAATCTGGCTCCGCTGACCACAGCAGGAGGGGATAGCCAAACCTCTGCCACTCTCTCTGTCCTGCTTGCTTCTGTCTCAGCTCAGAATATACATTTGGGGTCAGCCGGCAGTAGGTGTATTGTGCCCGCCTTGTCTATTGGTTCTCCTGAGCTTGCCATGCCATCATGACTGCTTGGCTTGACTCAGACCTGCCTCCTGCAGACTTGGCTGTGATTACTGGGTCACGAGGCAGACCCTGTTTATGATCACCAGACCTGCTCTGCTTTTCTTGCTTGAGGACCCTGGGAGCGGCCTTTTTTCTGGTGAGGACACTGCTTCACCTTACCATGCCATCATCTGCCCCTCCACAGCCCATTTCTGCTGCTCCTGATGCATGTGTCCTTTACAGGACATAGAGATGTCCCACACTCCAGTGTCCTGCTCACCAGAGATTCCTCCAGCCGCAAGGATGCCCAACGTAACGCCAATGCCAAATCCCAAATTGATGCTTATATACTGCCCGAAGCGTCCTCCTCCTAATACCACTTGTGCCACGGTAGACAAGCCAAAGACCTAGTGCATGGAAAATGAGAGAAAGGAGTGTTAAATGTTATTGCTGTGGTGGACTGAGCTTCTTTGGTGTTTTTTCTGCAATACTAATAAACTCCCGAAGATGGGAAGACTTTAAGGTGCCTGTGGTCAGGAGTTGAAGAAAAAACAACCTTCCCAAGCAAAAATTGAAAGCAGCACCTGCGTTATTCCTCATTGGTGCCCATCCCATCAAACCAGGCACTCTAGTCATGGTTGAGTATGGGGAGATACACTCCAAACACCCACACTGAGATCCAGTTCTCAAGAAGAGTCACTCACACAGCCACAGTAAGGGCATCTGTGCCTGAAACCAGGGATGTGAGCCAGGGGACCATCACCACAGACCGCCTGGAGACGGCGCTCAAGATGAATGGAAGGAGGGTGGCCAGATTCTTGTCCTGCTTTCCCTGGTGTGCAATTTATTGACTCAAAACCTGGCTGGGCAGCACACAGCTATTTGCCAAACTCTAATTTTGGTAATGTATTCCAGTGAAAAACAAGGAAAGAAATTCTGACTTGATTTTTCCCTTCAACACATATAATTTCTGTTTGAAAACAGCCAAAATTTCAATATATTTTTAGTGATTAAATGAAAAAAAAAATAGAAAAAAAGAGGTAACTTTCTCCAGCAGGAAAAAAATATTCTATTTCACCTTTTTAATATGGTCAGGAGGTGGAAAAAACAGTTCTTTGCACAGCTATTATACTGAAATCTGGAGAAGGACAATGCTTCTCTTGAGGCCTCCGTCTTGCAAACCACTTAAGTCCTGTAGAGTGTATACTGTTCCTTGGACTGTGCCAATGTTTATCCAGGGTGACATGCCCCTCCAAGACAAAAAAGTCAGTATGTTCTCCAGTATCTAAACTTCTGCTCTGGCCTGTTCTGTTTTGACTGTGATCTTTTCTGTCTACTTTGCCTGAATCCAGATTTTATCTGATACATCTGCTCTCCCTCTTCCATTTCAGACATCACCAAAATGCCCTATTCTCCAGAGACGCTATTCTTAGCTCCCCCTTATACACAGACCACGCTCTGTGTTCTCCATAGAGCTACAGCCTCTGTGATGTGAGCCATTCTCAGTCTGCCTCAGCAAAAGTTCCCAAAAGCAGTGTTTGGGAAGTCCCCTGGCATCTGCAAAGCTCTTACAAAAATTCTGCCTGCTCATCTCTAACTTTTTCAAAGCAACACCCAAAAGAAGTGGAATGCGTAAGGCATAGGTTTTGCAGGACAGCACCCAGGTGCAGAGAGTGGTGAAGGCCAGGTGATGTGGCAGTTGCAGCTGAAGACCAGTATCGTGAAAAAAAAAAAAACAACACAGGACAGGCCACAGAATCTACTTTTCAGCACAGAACCAAACCTCTGGTCTCTGCCCCTGTTCTCACAGTCCTTTAACAGCTTTTTTTTCCCTACCTCCTTACTCCTCGTGCTGTTTAGTCCCACTGCCTGTCCATTGAAGTGAGAGGTCCTGCGCTGAGCGCTGCTGTCCAAATAACAACCTTCCAGGCATCCTGGAGATGCATCCAGCACATTCCCAGCTGCACTGAGGGGTAAGGGGGCTGCTGAAGGTTTGGATGCTGGATGTTACATTTGGATGCTGGATGCTGTTTCTTGCTAGCCCCTGATGGGGGTCCGTGTGCAGTGACCTTCCTCCTACTCTATTACCTGATAGGGATCAGTGAAGGAAGAGCCAACATGAGCTACAGGCTACAAAATCTGTCTTAGGCTGTCAGAGTGCAGGGAAAGGTCTCCTGCTCATGCAGAGCAGGAGAGTCAGTCCTGTCACTACACCTCCGAACTTGTTCCTTATCAACAGAGAACTCCCACAATCAAAAAATAAAGGGGATGGAAAAGGAAAATGGTTTGCACAGCTCCTGCTAAGGAGTCATGGACACCTGTACTCTGTGTAGTTGGAGTGAACTTCAAGGAGCTGGATGTGCAATAGGATGTGACGAATAGCAAGCATCCTTTGCATGTGCAGTTGTTGCCCTTGAAAATAAACACCTTTATCTGTACAGACAACTGTGTCAAAAGGTCCCCATGCTTTCACAAATCTTATCTTCCTCCTGTGCACATCTCCAAGTACAAGCTATTTAGGTTATCACCAGCCCTTCCATGACAGCCTCTGTCTAGTCCAAAGTGTCACAGTCCAGGCTAAGCCCAGGTGCAGTAGGCTAGCACAGACGGCTACTGGAGTTTTTCAGAAGGAGATCTCATTTTTTATGTTGTTCCAACACATGAAGGTATTGGTGGGTACCTCACCCCCACCAGGGATGAATTCTGACTGCAAAGCTTTATTCACTGTCTCCCCAAACACCTTCAAAGCAGCCTGAGGACTCAAAACCACTTCACTTTTTCACGTGAAACAGATGTCTCCAGCAAGGGAGGAGTTTCTGTACGATTTGGGTATGTGCTATTCATTTACCAGCATAAGAAAATCAAAAGTGAAATCCTGGCATGCTTTACACATGGTAATTATGCTTCCTAAGGATGGGTTGTGGCTTTAGAGATTTTCACAAGCATTCATTACCCTGGCATCCCCAAGAGAAAGATGGATGAATGATGTTCTCATTTCACAGAGCCTGTTAGCAGTAGAGGAGTCAAGGTCTACTCCCCAAACCTGTGCAGGACCCCCAGCCACGCCATCACTTCTGTCACAGCAGAAAGAAAATCATCAATTCATTTTGTGGGATCTTTCAGAGGATTTGGCACAAGCGTGGCATTGCCTCATCTGACCAGATAGTACTCTTTAGTTTCATTTCTTGACTTTTCCTCCTAGAAAAGAACTAAACTAGCAGCTCATCCCCACCTGCTTCACCCTCTCCCAGCACCCAGCTCACACCCTCCGCGTTGCTTTTTTCCTCCAGAAGGTTTTTGACAAACGGTCTACCTGATGGGAAACCACAGCCCCACCAGAGCAGAGAGGTGAGCAGTAGCAACCAGCTGCTGAGCAACTTCGAGGATGCAGTAGGAAACCACTGACCCTACAAATTGCTGCTGCAAATTCTTACCCTTTCAGCCACCNCACACACAGAAAGGCACAGACACAGGCACCCGCGTCTGGGCCCATCTCCGCCTTACCATGAGGATGAACATCCCCAGTGCTTCTGCCAGCAGCTGCCTGATGGTCTCATTACGAATCGTGAGCGCCTTCTGAATCTTCTCCAGCATTTTGCTCTCTTGCTCCAGCCTGTTGTTGCAGGAACACCTGTTGTGACTGTACACTTCATTGCATTGAGCTAAGCTGCCCTTTGAAACTTGGCATCCTCCCTTCACCCCCAGACACCTTCTCTCATTTGGTTAACAATGAACAAGCCAATAAACTAGCAGCTAGCGTCAGTCTTCCCACACACACATGTCATCCTCTTAAAACTGTATGGTAAGGATGCACTATTTCTTGTACTAGATCATCACAAACATTGTGCCTCTGCCCAGGAGCAGCCTATCTCCAGAGTGGTGGGGCAGTAAATAGCCTTGGTGGGCTCCTATGGCCTGTATTTCTCCTTAACCTTTTCCGCAGGAACTGAACAAGATTTTTGGCTCTGCTCTGCACTGTAACCCACTGGCTGGTGGTTTGGTGCTGGTTTTATGAACAGATGGGCTTGGAACCATTTGCTTGTGCTTTACAGGAGTATTTGGATGCCCAGCCTGTGGTGAGGATGCTCTGGCTGGGGCTGGTGTGCACCACTGTCTGCAACTGGGAAAAGTGCAGTGCCTGGAGTGTTGAGCTCTTGCTGAATATGCTGTGTCTGCAGCTCCTGTCACACTAGTGGAGAGGCTCCTTGCCACTGACCTGGTCTGTCCTCTCATGTGGGGCAAGGAGAGATGAGTTTCAGCAATGGCCCTCAGAGACCTTCAATCTCCTCTATCTGCTAGAGTAGAGCTCTCACTGTCTTGATTGTCCCTCCATCTCCTGATTGCCTCTTCTTATCTCCCTGCTCTTACCTCTTCACTAATAAAGATTTTAATACTTTTACTTTATCCAAAAAAACCATAAACACCCTGAACATTCAAGACCTGTATCCGCAAGCCTTGCCTGGTTCTTTGCTTGTTTTCTTTGATCTCCTCTCAACCTGCTGCAGCTTCTCAGGGTGGCTCTGAATGGAACATGGTGCACAGCTCTGGAGAAGTTACCAGCTGCTGCCCTGATGAGAACACTGGGCTCTACCCACGCTGCCCCTGGTGTTGCCTCCCTCTGCACTGCTGTGTTCAGAAGTTCACGAGCCTTTCATTCACCCACAGAACGCTGAGCGGCTGTATGGAAGAACCTGGGAAGCCGATGGGATTTCTGATCCATAGCTGATTGTCTATCTTGTGACAGGGAAGGGTTTTATGGGCTAAGATAAGACCTCTTCCAGTGACAGATGAGCTATTGACCTCAGTGAACACCTGGCTAAATGTGCAGTAATTTACTGGCCTGTTTCTGATACTAAGGACATCTAATTATGACATGCTGCTGACAAGGGTGTTCCTACAGCACATTTTTAGGTGGGAAGGTTTTCTGTCTTATGAGCCATGCATGTCTGTGAGCCATGCTGTGGCACAGAACAAGTGGCTGATAAATCCTTCCAGGTCACTTCATTTTCTGCCATGCAAACTCTTACTGGCGGAGTACACAAACACGGGCCCTGGAGCACCAGATCAAAGCGGTGACAGGAGCCTCAATTCTCCTCTGCACATGGTAATTTCTGGCTGACATGTAAGCTGAGGTGCTGACATTAACGTGTATTGACGATCTCTCAGCCTTTCTCAGATAGATGGGATGTGAGCAGGTCAGCATCCCCCTCAGCCGAACCTTCAACTTAATTTTTTGCTCCTAGATCTCAGGGAGGCTTCCAAGGGGATTCTTTCCCCGTAGGCAAACAAGAAAGCTGCTATGTCTCTGGAAGACTTTGATTCCTGCATTCGAGCGTTAACTGTAGGAGTCTCCATATTCTAATTTGGACTGAAAAATGGACATTTTTTTTCTGGGAACATCAGGCTCGCATAGATTTGCAGTCTTCTCAGGGAAAAGGGCAATCACAATTTGCAATAGAAATCTTTACTTTGGTGATAATATTTGCAGCATAATCCCTGATATTAACACTAAAATCCCTAAAACTCCAGTATACTTATGGGATAGCATCATATATCACTGGATGTGTCTCTTGCTACTGCTTGTCCTTTTACACAGGTCACTCCACCAGATGGCACTTGGACATTAATTTCTCCCTTAAAAGTTTTTAGAATGGTCCCTCTGTTGGCCGCTGGAAGTGAGAGACCTGTTTAGTTTTAGGGTTCTTCTGGTCATTTTCAGACATTAAAAAAATAGTGGTCTGCCAGTGTTCAGAGAGTGTAGCAACAACTAAACCAAACACCTTTTTTATAGGTCCTATAGGGAAGACCACTTCTGTTCTGACAGCACACAAACCCCAAGCATGTGATCCTGCATCCATCACCCTCCACTTTATAATCAGCAGAGAAAAACAGGCAGCTCCAAAGGGCGGTTGATCCCCACCTAAAACAAGCATCTGAGGTCAGATCTGTGACTCGCTCTGGAGGCTGGCAGTTTCCCTCCAGTGTCTGCACCACTGGGGCTGTGGAGTGATCGTCTCCAGAGTGCACACCCATGTGGAGGTATCTACCACCAGGTAAGCTGAACTGCCCTTCCTTCCTGAGCCCAGATGTGTTGATCTTGAGCAAGCATAAACAACCATGTGAGGCAACCCAGGGCTGAAGCGTGAAGATCTGTCCGTTGCCCAACATGAGCTGTTTGTGCTTGCATGGTTTCACCTACCTGCAAGGCTGACAAAGATCTCTGGGGTCACCAAATACAGTCCCTTGTTAACACAGGCAGACACATCACATCTTCCCTTTTGTGACCTTGACAATCTCCATTAGGGGTGTTTCCTCTTTTGCCCCTATCCTGCTGCAAGCCTTTCACCAGAACTTGCTGCTCTGGAGATTAGAGACTTTCGTCTAATTGTCAGCCAAACTTTCAAAGCCTTTTGTTCTTGTACCAGCATTAGCCCACCACAGTCATGTGTTAACTTACATCTTTCAGGTGCTATCCCATAAAGTTTTCCTATAAGCTTTGCTGGAAGAGCATTAGCTGATCGTACTTAGCTCTGTACTGCCCCCTGATGTTTACCTTGACTACCTCAGAGGTTGAAACTCCATTCAACATTGACCTTACAATGATTTCACCCTGTCTTCTGCTGCACACTGAGCTACCCCCTGCTAAATCTAACCCATTTTATTCCCTAAGGTGAGTGCACTTTCAGCACTAGTAATAAAGGCCTCAGTATGGAGAGGGAAATTTTGACACAGCCAAGGCCCACTAACTGTGCTGTTGTTGATACTCCTGGAACTGAAGAGCCAGGGGAACAACCTCCCCTAGGAAGGATGAGCACCCAGGGACTCCAGGGCAGTTGTAGTTCTGCAAGGAATAACTTTTCTGACTCAGTTTGGCAGTGCACATATTTCCTCTGCACCCAGGAGCTCATTTATCTCTTAATTGTGCTAATCAACAGCTGGAACATTGCCACTCCATTAGCTTCAGCCTTGCTGGTGGAGTATTAACTTCTCCCCAGTGGCTGAGTGGAGCATGAACAAAAGAGCAGCAGAGGAGCTCCTCACTGTGGATGAGCACAACTTGTTTCTCCATCAGACCAAATGAACGTGGCACCGAAACGCTTCCAGGCCGCTTTAGGAAGGCAGACCATATCAGAGAGACCGATACAACACTGGTATGATCCTAGCTGTCCAGGACAGACCCCACTTGACAAACCCTAGAGCACCCACACTCAGTGAGTCACAAACACTCCAGACATTTCTCTCCCAGCAGAGGGCTTTGCTCTGCATGCTGCTACGCAACTCCTCATTCCCAGAATGCCAACGTCCATGGCCTTTCTGCTCACCCTGTACACCATTGCCCCTTGCTGTGAAGGTGATCGTATGCTTATCGCCTGTACATACTCCTTTCCAGCAAAACTAGGCTAGTTCTTACCATGCTGGGTCGAATTGGGAGCTGAAGGAATCAATAGAGGGACGTTGTACTACGACGATGTGACCCTGCTGGCATCTGAAGCGCTCCTCTTCACTTTGCAGGGACATGGTGCCTCCCTGCCCCAGACTGCTAGAGCTCGCTCAACCAGTGGTAGTCCGAGAAGCAGTGGTGTCAGCAGGAGGAGAATTACATGGGTTTTGTTGGTCACTAGCAGGAGAGTATGACTGTCCAGGAAGAATTTGCCTGGGATGGTCCTGCCCTTGTTGTTTAGTAATGGAACAAAGTGTCCCTGGGTTTCCATGGCAGCACCCACCCACTCCACACTGGGCTACTCTCCCCTCCTGCCTTCATCTGGCTTATCAGACAGAGTCAAGCCAGTTTTATATGCAGTAAAGCATGATGATTTTTGAGGCAATCCACTAGCTTAGATTTGGGCAAAGTCCTGGAAAGTCTCGCCTGTGTGCAGGTTTAGGGCATTTAGTAGAAAGAGAAACAGGGGCACATCAGGGATTTCCACTGAGGTCCTGCCATCACTTCATCTACTCCCATCCCCTGTTCCCTGTCTCATCCCTACCCCATGAGCATCTTGTTCTCCTGACCTATTCAGGGCCAGGATCTTGCCATTCTCCGTGTATAGAATCATCCCCATGCCTGCCCCAGGTCCTCACTGCAGGGCTTCCCCAGACCACAGTACAGGGCAGCAGGCTTTGTGGGTGTAAATTCTCCTGCTTAGCTTTGAGCTGCCTACTCAGGTCTGCTTTCAATCCGCAGATAAAGCAAAAGCCAGGGAAATCACAGAGCTCACAGGACGTTGTCACCCTGGAGATAAGAGGAGCCAGGCATTCTCCTGGAGGAGTGTGAACACTCGTGCTCTGAAAGTAGAGATTAAAGAGGAAAAGCTGAAGGTTGTGGGGGGAGACACTGGGTGTGCTGGATGAAGCCCTGAAGTTGCAGAGCCTGGTGGAGCCAACACACTGATCTGAACGTCTACTTGCTTCTGAATGTACCCCAGAGGCAGCGAGAGCCATGTGACTGTGTCCTCCCTTCAGGATGCAACCACTTCGCTCTTACAGATGGTGCCACTGACAAAACCCCTTGTACTTCATCTCATGCTGTGTACTCGGTCTCATCCCTCCCCCAGGTGCTGCAGTTCAGAACAGTTTGCAGGACCTACCAGCCCAGTGTCCCCCTAAGGAACATCAAAAATGCGTGAGCCTGGGTTAACAGTCCCGAAGAGCAAAACCAGAGCAGGAGCAGATGACAGGAACACAGTCATGCCTGCTTCCTCTGTGCTGCTTGAGCAAGGCTGAGCCAATAGTTAACAGTACTCCTTCACAGCCGTCAGATGTTTAAGGGTGTGCTGCATGCATACATGCCACTCACGTAAGCTACACCTGTAAAAATAGAATCATAGAACTTCTTCTAGAAGAAGAGATGATGCTAAACCCATAGGCAGACCATCTTCACTGCTAGCTGTGATACAGATATCTTGTGGAATGAGGAACCAAATGGTGACAATAATCATTGTCTGTATCAGTGAGTTACCCGGTCAGCGAGTTACCCACATGATCTTTCAGACCATGTTCTCCTGCATCATACCTGCTACAGGGTGTCCAAAGACCATCCAGTGACTGGCATTACTCACACTGCTCAATCCACCCCACCCCAGAGGACTGCCTCCGGCGTGGACGTGAAGGCATCCAAAGGAAACCCCTGATAAGCTCCTGCTATCACAGTGGGGAGGAGATGCCACAAATTCCTTGCAGACACGTGTAAATCCCCTCAGACGCTGCCGAGCATCTCCTGAGGCCCCAAGTAGCCCCAAAGTCATTTCAGTGAGGTTTGCTCCTGCATCAGCCAGACCCCATCACCCTCATGACCTCCCTAGCCCCCGTGGCTTCTTGTGTGAAGGTGACAGGAAAGAGGGGCCAGGTGCAGTGGATCTGGATGGCTCTCTGGTCATTCCCATGACCCATGTTGCATTACTCACTCTCGCAATAAGCTCAAACAGCTTTTCATGGACCTGGCTGCGTAGTGCATCTCTAGAAGTCCTTCAGACAGGATGCTGCGGGTGCAAAAAAAAAGGAATCTAAAGGTGGTTATACAAATTCATGAAGGTAAAAATCCACCAGTGGCTATTAAATGTGGAGACTATCACAACTGATAGAGCTGTGAATTACTGGAGTTTGTAAAACGATTCTGGGGCAATACAATCGTTCTGTTCACACGCTGTTTTCCCATCACACCTAAGATCTCCACCGCAAGTTCAACCCAGCTCAGCGACTACTGCCTAGCTGACTGTGATGTCCAGTGGAAAAGGTTGTCCACCACTTCAGTCACAGGAACAGAAAACTAGCGGCCTTTACTAGCCCGTCCTTGAGTTGCTCAGTTGTCCTGAGAATACTGGAAATACATTCCCAGGTCTGCTGCTCGTAAGTGTGAGCTCTGAGCATCCACTCATCCTGCCTGACCACTTTCTCATCCCTGGGGATGACCAAGACACCTCGTTCAGAAGCAGCTTGGGATGAGCAGAGGAGACATTTTCAACTGCTCATGGAATGCATACTGCATAACCTTTGCTAAAATACCTGCCCCAGCTTAGTGCTGGAAATGCTGTCAGCACTTGGGTCATACTGGTTGGACGGACGATCTTTTAGGTCTTTTCCAACCTAGGTAACACTGTGATACTGTGATCCTAAGTCCTCCACCTCCTCATTGCTCTCTACTCCTCTACACAATGTAGATAACAACCAAGGACATACATGTCTCAGCTTCCACTTCACTGCTGGTGAGGCCAATAGTCAGAAGAGCAAGTAGGAGTGTCCTTTACACACACAATATGTCAAGCCAGAAGAACAGCTCCCTCAGCTCACCACAGCACTTACTGTAATGCCTACAGCTGTACAGCAATTCACTAGCATTTTAGGTACAGTAAAAGCTTTAGAAGTGGGAGATATATTGCATTGTGGTGCAGTTTCCCTTCTCCTCCCACCCCAGGAGTTGGAGGAAGCCACATCATATGCATCATTTAAAAGCAGACTAGAAGCAAAAGGCAGCTGAAAACTCACCGTGGGGAACAATCGTTCCCTGCTTTAGGGCAGTAAATAACTGACTTTGTCTTGTTCATCTCATTCTTTATTGCCTCCGCTGTTTGTACAGTCCTTCACAGGCGAAAGCGAGCTAACAGAGCAGAGCCTGCTCACCACTCGCCTGCCTCCTCCCCTACATAGGCACCATCTCTCCTGTGGCACTTCCTCTTCTGCACAGCTCCATGAGATGAGAGCTTTGGATACACCACCACCACGCCACAGTCACACAGCACTGTCAGCAAGGGCTTGAGGAGGAAAAGCAGTGCCAGAGCCATGGGAGCATTGCAGAATCCCTACCATGCTCCCTCCTCTGTGACCAGGGTGAGGTCTTGCGCCTTCGTCCCTCCTGGGCAATCTGGTCCCTTGTCCATGTGGAAACTACGATCTGGGGAAAAAGAGTCTTGGAGTAGGGTCTCACTACCTTGGATGTGCCATGGGGTTTGTCACATCCCATCTAACCACCCATTCTTTTATGCTGGTGGTGCCTGGAAATTTAAAATGTGAACAAAATCCTCTGAACTCACAAAACCTCTTTAAAGCTCACACCAGAAACCACCTTAGAAGAAATAAAGGGGAAATCTTAACATTTTGTGGGATATAGCATGTTCATTGCATGCCTCCACAGGGTCAAAATCTAAAGTAGTCTGTCTGCATGTCCATATAAGCTAGCTCAACACCAATCTATTTCTTGACATGAAGATACATCCTTTGGTGGAAGCAGCCCTGATGCCCATGGATTTCTCCCTGCCTTCTGACAACCCACAACCTGGAAGAAAACTGCTAATCCCGTGGAAGGGTCCTACGGTGTAAGTTGGTGATTGACTTAGATGACCACAAATATATAATAAAGATGGTGCTGCCAAGCCCAGTGTCCCACCCAACCATCTGTTTGTCTGAGAAGAATGCATCCCTCCCCAGATACTGTCGCCACTTGCTCTACGACTCAGCTTTAATCAGAGGTTTCCCTTTCAAGCACTGACCCGTCCTGCCAGGTCAGTCCCACTTAGCTTTCAGCACCTGATAGAATCATAAGTCAAGGCAAACGTAAGCAAAGGATAGAAATGGCAGATAGAGATCTAGAATAGGTAGTTACATATGCAGCAATGCTATGTTATGCACAAAGGTGCATGAAATATGTTTGAGAAGAAAAAAACCATAATCTGCATAGATAGCAGAGTTGCTCAGAGTCCAGGATGTTATCAGATCTGGAAAAATGCCACATGAATGAGTCACTGGAGCATCAGTCAATGACCGTGTATGGAAAACGTCATGAAATTAGCTGTGGTAGTTCCTCTCCAGCATTTGTACAGTATCGTTTCATGGCTTCCATAAATGATTGATGAAAATGTGCTATGGGCCACTTTTTTGCATTATAGTTATTTGTCCTGCTACCCTCTTTCAGTCCAATCCCCACTCACATCCTCCTCCCCTTTAGTAAAACATATTTTATTGAAACATCCTTTTCAGATCATCATTGGAGAGCAAATGACCACCCTCTGAAAAATGTTTTACATATTCCTTCCACAGCTGCTCTCCAGCTAACCTGCCAACATGCTTCTGGGGCAGCCTGATGCCAAGGAAGGACAGCAAATATGATTGATCCAGCAAGTTAATACATGCCACGTTTCCTCAGCAGCTGAAGCAGAATACATCAGCTCCCCAGCACTACTTAAAAGCTACAGATCTGTGGATTAAGACTAGAGTCCTGCTCCCAGGAACAGGTCAGAGATGGTGCCTTCAGCCCCAGCTATAAGCCACACTGCAGAGATCCCAAAGCATTGGCATCATCCATTGGATATGCAACAGCTCAATGCTCACGTCTTGTCTGCCTCTTGGCTGCTGGATGGGTCCCTGCTTTGAGCTCTGCCCTGAACCAACCTCAGACAGGCAAGGACCTTCACAGGGAGGCAGCTTTTGTCTCAGCTTCCGCTTCAACCACCTTAAATAGGCAAGAGTAAAGCAAAAACAGAGAGAGCCAAGGGGTTCTGCCTGAGGAAAGGCTGGGAAGTAGGAGGCCCCTGTGCCCAGATGCACTTTGGTACCATTTGTGCGGCAGCACTATGGGCTGCACATAGTGGCTCCCAGACCCTCTACTCTATGCTGGGAGCCGTAAGTCATAGCAGGCTGCTTTTTCTCACAGAAGGGTGGATGGGAAAGATCAACAGGTACAAGTGCTGCATCAGTCTGCCATCCCTGTTGCACTTTCAGTAGCATAGGCCAGGTGGTGCCTCTTATGCTGCCCCTCAGAGCCTTCAGTTGCTGTTTCTACCAATACAGTTTGCATTTGCCAGGGGAGGATGTCCAGGACAGAGTTCACCCACCCTCCCACAGGTTCTAGACCGCAGGGTAGGTCTGTTCTCCCATGCTACATGCAGCACTATCTCACAAAACTGGAGATGCACTCTTCTATCAGCACACAGGGTCTTCTGGCCAATGTAGCAGGGAAGACCAGCTCCTGGCCAAGCTCCTGAATCCAGGATCCTCTTCATGACTTCAGAGAAGAGTATTAGGCATCAGTGTACCTTCGCACTCTATTTGTTTACCAGGCAGCTGCTTGGATGGCTTTAACTGACCGCATGACAGCCAATTCCCCATGTAAATGTGGACATTGGCAATCTAAATGCCAACTTGTCTAGCCCTAACCCTTGTGCCATGGAGACCTGGCCACTCACTCGGTCTTACTGTTAATCAGGCTAGATATCACCTCATTAGCCTTGTGTCACGGCCTCCCAGCCCTGGACCTGCGTCATGTACAAATTAAGTCGACTGGGAAACCAGAGCACGTCCAGAGGCAAAGATGGGGACAAGATTCCACAAACACAAGTCAGCTGCAAAGACTGCCTCACTGTTTGTGAGGCAGAACAAGTCTGCTGGCAGTAGGAAACATTAGACTAGTTTGACTGGAAAGCACCTTAGTGTGATTTGCACAGATTTCACGCGTACTTTGCTTTTGAGTTTAAGCCACAAAGAGAAATACACAAGGTAGGTGGGTTTACACACACAAACACAGTGCAGTGCAGAAGCAAGCACTCTGTGACTGAGATAGTCTTGCCCACCTGAATAAAAGATACGTCCTTCATTTTCTCTACCACTGTAAAGACTGTTGTTGGAGAATCCATGTCTGCACAAAGGATCTACCTTCTGTCTCCATATCACCACTTTCAAATTGGCTGTAATAAGGTCTCTGGAACAAGGACTGACTCTCCTAATGCATTTGTGTGAGTCTGGCACAGGCAGGCAGAGCCTCGAGGTACTGCTGTAACAATCACCTGTGCCAACACGAATTGGAGCAAAGAGGTTGTACAAAGAGATTTTCACATCTGTTACAAACGGGTGAGCATACATCCCATGAGTACTGTGTATGACCACACTAGAAGAACCACAATACACCTTAGGAAGTGTATTCTGCTGCTGTGGCTTTGGGTGCTGGTGGAAGACCCCCATCTGTTCTACCCTACTGTTGTGTTACATCTGTTTCAGGTACTATTGCATGATCTCATAAGGTGGTGCTCATCCAGTGTGGTCTCCAGGCGCTAGTCAAGTGCCAGGTCACTGAGCTTAGCTCAAACCTTTTGGGCACTGCTGAGTCTGAGCATGTCATGTCCATTTCCAGCTCCAAGCCTTGCACAACTGATGGGCAGTGCCACTCACCTTGCTTTGTGTTCGCACCAGCTTCTGTTTATGATTAGGAAAAGCATATCAACCCCACATGCCTTGTGAGATTGTCCAGAAAATGAATCCATGTTGGAGTCCTGCAGCACTCTCTGCCTTGTCTCCAAGACCCCGTGTTTAATCCTTGGAGCACTTGGAGACTCAAATGTACCAACACTTTCTGTCCCTCCCAGCTGAGTGCCATATAAATGTGACTCACAAACTGCACCAGAGCCCGTGTTGCCCAACTTCAGTCCTAATTTGTCCTAGTGAAAGTCAGATCCTCTGCTGCTGATTTACTATCATTTCCCCTAAGTGTGTATCAGAGCTATGTGTGCTCACAAGCTTTTCCTGAGGATCATGAGATATTCCTGAGTTCAGAAATTAATCTGGTTGGGACTAAAATTTCTGGATTGAAAGAATTCATTAGAAAGTAGACCAGAAGACTCATGGACAGCTCCATGATTTTCACAGATGGTGGTGACTAAATAGGAAAGGTGAGCAGCCTACCCTGGCTGGACAAGGAAAACCCCACCGTACAGAGGGTACAGGCGAGAGGTTTTGGACACCAGCTCATGAATCTGGTCTTGGTCTTTGAGACACCTCTTTTAATGACCAGAAGAGCAGATCTTCTGGAGAGTTCCTCTTGCTTATTGGACACACTCCTGTGAACCTCTGAGCTGTCTTCAAGGAGCTCTCTAGAGTGGTTTGCTGTTTTTGTCCATCCTGGTGTTGTCAGACTCTATCGGCAATTGCTAC
>WEIS01063372.1:5263-21904 GCA_013389965.1 Todus mexicanus
AATCGCTTTTCTTATTTGACATTTTAGACGAGGTTCTCTTCCAGTGAAATTCTGCTCAGTTGAATCGGGGATGTTAGAGTGTCAGAGGAGCCATCTCTCAGCTCTGGAACGTTCTCTCTGCTTGCTCTTGCAGCAGGAATTAGCAGCTCTGGCTGGCACCAGGGTGCCGCTCTTGGAGGTCAGGCAAAGAAGGCAAGTTTGAGCAAGACCTGTTGTGTTTGTCTACATCTAGAGCTGCCCCGATTGCGGTCTCGAGTCGCAGAGAGATGGCCAGAGGGTTTGCGTTGCCTACCGCAACTATTTGGGTGCGTTAACTTTCATTTGTCGTGGGATTTTACATCTGGTTTGACATTTAATTTATGGGTAAAGTTCCTGCGCTTGTCATTTAAAACGAAAACAAAAAATGCAGCGTCATGTTTGTGTCGACTCATCCAGCAGATGGTATGTCTTGAATAGGAGGTGTTTTTTTTTTTTCTTCTTCATTAGGCAATCGAGTGGAACGGTACCATGGATATGCTTCACCGCTCAGTGTTTAAATTTTACAGGGTCTGTTATAAGGAAGGACACCGGCAGCGTACCTCAGATATTTAAGGGTATTTGCCGTAGAAGACGAGATGACTGACAAGGTTGGGTAATATAACAATGCAAGTTCTAACCCTCTGTGTTGTCTTTAGGTTCACATCTCTTCCTGGAGGCAGGGCTCTGCGCTATTTTTTTAACTTCTTTAAGGTGTTGCTGTGGCCTTTTGCTTTCTGTTTTCCTAGCTCAAGCCTGTCCTTTAACCACAAGGAAGCCTCTTTTCTGCTCTCTGCTCCCTCCTGCTCCCCTCTACTCATCTTCCCCTGCTCAGATGTTCCCTGCGGCTCTGCTCTCCCATTCCACGCTGCACCTGGCCAAATTGATTGTGCTTCTCTTAGAAGCATTGTGAGAAACGTGGCTTTGATCCAGGTAGTGTTATTGATTAGAGAATTGTCTTGGCAACCAAGAAACTTCACTGGAGTGAGCTGCTTATCGTGTAGTGGTTTTTTAGTCCAGCGTTTCCAGGATTCATCTGTTCTTCGTGTGTCAATAAGACGCTTTATTTTCCCTTTTTTATTTTACCACTGACTCTCCTGGTTCCCCTCTCTCTCAAACCCCAGCCGGTCGGTGTCTGCGGCTGCTTTTCATGGGCACAGAACCTGAACAGGGATTGTTAGGGCTGCAGAGCAGAACCCCGTGTTTAAGCTTCAGCTTTCTGGTTGCCAAATAAGAGGTGAAGACCTAATGATGGATGTTTGTTAGCAGGGACAAGTGCGTGTCTTCAGTTGCGAGATCTTAACTGTTCGTTACTGACTTGAATGACATTACCCACAAAGGCTGTTGAAATCAATGCGTGAAAGAGAGCGGGAGAGAGAGCTAGCTCAATTGTGTTACAAAACACAACCTACATCGCAGCGTGCATTTAGAGTAAAATTAGCAACCTTCTGCTAACAGAATAATGAGTATTTGTAAAGATTTATCATATTAAAAAGAAGGAGAAAGAAAAGAGAAGCCCTAATTGTGTTTGTTAATTCACAACCCCGCCACTATTGTAAGAAAAACTAAATGGGAGCCAATCTGCCTTGTGTTCTTGGAAGGTATCACAAATGCTGGTTCCATTGCCATTATTTCAGCAGATCCTATCTTGATTTCAATGAGAAACGCGGAGAATAAAAGAGTAATTTCGGATTAGACAAGACTATTGCTTCCCTAAGCTTCTTACCGTTAGCGCCTTCTGGGGCTTGTTTTTGTTCTTCTCTGTCCTTCTCACCTGCGTGAGGAGGAACCTCTGCAGATCGTTCCCGACACACCATCTTAGGGCTCAGAAATGAGTCGGTTGGGTTGTTCTGCCTTTCACTCTGCCCGTCGGAAGGAACCGTGCTCCTTACTTACCCAGCCGGCTGCTGCCGCGATCCTCACGCCGCTGGGCTGCGTGCCAGCGCGTCTTTAAAGTGTATCGCCCCTGACTTGCGTGTTCATCTTGCTGCTAACGTGATTGATTCCAGTCATCGCGTCAGAAATGCCCTTCCAAATTGTCACTGCTTGAGGGCACCGCTCAGGGAAAATACGGACACAAATCATCCCCCCAAATAAAAAGGTCAGCTCGTATTGAATTAGTTCATTTACAGAACTCGTTGGAATTAGCAATGTACTCTTAAATTGCTTCTTGATTGAGGACTTTTGCCTCATTAATCCTAAACAACCCATCAACACTGCTGAAGTCTAATGGAATGAGGGGGGCTTCAGGCCGTGCAGAGATACTGGGCTGTAGGAGGCAAGAGGCTACCTCGTAGTCCTGAGATGCTCAAACCCTGGCAGACTGCAGAGCAGCGAGCCCTGCGCTGCCTGTATCGAGGTGTCCCTGCTTTGGCCGTGAGAAAGGCTTGGAGGCCACGTTGATGAGTTACCTCCAGACAGCCAGAGCCTGGAGTTCTGCAAGTACAATCTGGATGGTTCTTAGAGACAGTAGTAGTAGAGCTAGAGGTGAGTGCCTAGGTAGCACCACTTCAGCCAAACATTGCACCGGGTTTTGCGCATAGGAACAGCAAATTAACCGTGTGATGCCGTTAATCTTTCTTTCCTCGCCCGTCTTTTAGCTGCTGTTGGTGCCTCTGACCTAGAGCTGCACATGTAACTGAGGCGGTGTAAACTCTTCGGCTCTAGGAGCAGGGCTCCTTTTTATGCTGCTCTGCAAAATACCTCCCAACATTTCTGGTGCCGTTGTGAATAATATTGAGGATAATGAGGCGATTTCCCTTGTTAGTGATTTAACAAAAACCCCCAGCCTTGCAAGTATTGGGGAGGATGGAGGGAGTTATCAGCTTCCTTTGCAACTTACCCAGAGTCAGCAGGAGCGTTCGCTCGGCTTGTCAGGCACTCGAGGCAGGGCACTGTCATACTCCGTTTGCTTCCCACCTCCCCCGTTTCCGAGGCATCCCCGCAGCTGAGCGGTTTGCTTCTCGAGGTGTCTGCGCAGGTAACACCCTCTCCCTTTTTTTTTTATTTTTTATTAATGTCGAAAGACATTTTCAGCCCTGCAGGGGACAGGCAGCATTACCGTCTGGTCTCATGTTGAGTTATTAATTTAACCAAAAATTTCAATTTCAGATAGCCCGAGGTTAGTCTTCTGCATTGGCAGCCCCTCATCATTCCAGTGGTGTCCCCAGGAATAACCTTTGCCTGCCTCATTACCTTTTTGCATGCATAATAGCGCCGCGGACTGCGGGATTAAAATAAGCGTGGATAAAAACAGGGCATGGTTGTCTAGGATATTTTCCACCGCTTTCTTCACCTGCTCAGAACAATGACAGTCTGTTCAGCAGGTAACTTGTTCTTCAGGGAGTATCGGGGGCAAAAAAATTGCACTTTTTAAAGACCAACACATCTGTAACCTCTGTAAACTGTATTGGACGGTTTAATGAGGCCGCTATTTGCCTCCAAGTGTATTAGGTGGCAGAGACCGTTAAAAAGTAATTAGTGAAGGACAAAATGGAAGGAAAGAAACCACAGCACCTTTTCCTAAGTCAACTTTTAATTGACTATGTCCACGGCAAAGCTCTGAAGTTCTTTTTTCCCCACAAATGTTAAGTCCAGAGGTTTCACCGCTCTTCTTCTTACAGCCCCAGAAATCAGTTTGATGACAACGCTTCCTTTAAGCAGCAACTGTTGCTTCCTTGAGAAGTTTGTAAATCAATTCTACACTTAACGTGCTTCTTCTTCCCTCCAATCTTAATATTATTGATGTTTTCATAAAACCGAGATCTCCGTTGTTTGTTTCCTACTCGGTCCCAGTTCCCTGAAGCTGACACTTTTGTAGATGGCTGTGATAAGCAGAAGATTGTGGTAATGAGTAGTAAATAATTGCTAGACGAGGGCAAGCTTCTAAGAAGCAACCCCCAAATGTTCCCAGGTAATGAGGTGGAAAATATACCTGTGTATCCGTATGAAATGGGGAAATTTGAAATGTGGCACCAGCCTGGTGGCACAGGGAATAATCGTTTCAATGCTACCGTACTTACTTTTGGAAGGAAGATGCTTCGTTTTGCTGGTGTGCTGGTGGAGGTGCTCCCAGCCCTGCTCCTTCCACCGCTTTCCTGTAAAGTGTTGAATAATCAGCCGGGTCATTTCTGCTCAATTACTGTAATTTATTGCCCCGCTGAATCCAGATTTTCTGAATGTTAATGAAAAAAAATACCTATCATGCCAGCTCCTGCCATTCCATTTTATGACCTTATTAAATCTCACACTTTCTTAGCAAGCAGTGACAATTACTGGAGTATAGGACCAAACTTCTTCTCTGCATCAGCCGTGACATGTACACCCGCTCTTGTCACCGGCACAGGCTGAATGATTTAGACCAAACGAGCAGTCCTGAGGGAGATTTTCACCCTCCTGACAGGATTATATAACCAGAGAAAGGCCATTAACAAATACAAAGGAATAAGCAGAAGGGAGAAGGCAGGTGAGGAATGGGGAAGTAAATCTTTAGATCTGTCACTTCGTAATAAAAGAGCCTCCTTGTTAAGATTTAATGAGCTGGTTATCCCAGCAAGGAGGGAGGGGAGCGCTGTCATCCTGCGTGTCCCAGGGATTTGGGGGACCAGCCGTACCCGCTTACCAAGGCGAGACTGGGGAGGTGAGGGTGGGTGTACGTACATACAGATCCCCAGCACAGGCTCTCTCTTATTAGTGTGAAGTTTCTGCCTCTAAATTCACCCAGCACAGCAACGTCTGCATCTGCCGGCGGAACAAACCAGGCTCCGGCTCCAGCGCTGCAGCGAGACCAGAAGGATTCAGTAAATACCGATGTTTTATTTTTATGCTCTCCCAGAAATCCAGTGTCCCTTTTTCTCCAGCGTGACAATGTCTTAGCTCTCGCACTGATTTCAGCAGTTCCTCTTCAGCTGCCCTTCTCATTAATTCCGCAGGAAAATTACCCTGTGGCGGGCGTGATTGCGAACCAAGAGCCCTCGTTGGGCGCGCTGTGCTACCGGGGCATTCAAAACAAACCACTTCAGTATTTCTGATACAAGGAACCGAACGTATTTAAGGGCCTGTTTTAAAGCTGATTTTGAACTCGGGATTATTATTATTTTTTTTTTAAAGAGCTAATGATTTATTCATATGTAAAAGAGCCGTGCTAATAATGTGGTTTGCCTATTATAACACGTAACTCGCCGCCACGCTGCAGAGGCCGTTGTCGTGTGCTATCTTATAAAAGTGCAATCACAAAACACTCTCTGAGCCAGATTGGGGTTTTTTCAGCCACCTTAGCCCTCTGAGAAAGACAGCGTATAGTTTTTTACAGCGTGCCTGGCATAGCAGCGGCACAAATAATAACTTCTTAATAATTACGTTACAGATACAGATCCAACCCCCGAGGTACCAGCTGCTGTAGAAGGAAGATCGTGCGTGATCTGAAGAGTTTGAATACCAAGAGATTATGTCATTTATCTATTTTTTTGTCTTTCAGAGGGTAGAGGGGCTGGAAGTTTTGCTCTATTCAGTTTAGAGAAATCTGAGGACCCCAGCACCAGATAACTGATGTATCGCAGAGTCACACCCAGCCATTGCCCTGGGTTCCAGTTGAGTGCATTACGTAAGTTTTAATTCAAGTGGCTGAAAGTCTACGGGAGCATTTTTTTTTCCCTTCCCAATGAGGGAAGAAACAGAGTTAACCGATGGTTTAACGGTGGGGAACACCAGGGTGTCAAACTGCTGGGGATTTGCCGTGTCAGACGTCGGGGATCTCTCCAAAACGGAGCAACGCAGCCGTGCTTGGCCTCGCTGAGGGTTCCTTGGCGTTTTTTTAACTAACGAAGCTTCCTGTAGGACTTCAGGCCCTGACCCCTGCTTCAGGTTTGAATCTGCTGCTGGCATTTAGTAAATGAAACTGACGGGGGAAGAAAGAGCAAACAAACAACAAACAAAGGGAAACCAGCCTCGAAGCTAGAGGAGGTAAATGCTGCAATACTGACTGCGTAAAATCAAGCCAGGATCTCACAGGCAGAAGAGGAATAAAAAAATATGCAAAAAAGCACAAACTTCCTCAGCAGAGGACAGATTGGGATTTATTCAGTTTAGTTTAAATTAGTCTGTGGTGTTTGTAACCAGGAGTAGTTCTCTCCAGTGTTGCCTCCTGTCACAACAGAAGGGTTCGAGGATTTGAGTAAGCAACCAAATGGCCTTAGAACAAAACAAAAAGCAACCACATGCAGGGAGAGAATCCATTGCTTTCCTTTTCTCTCTCTGCCAACCAAAGGCATCCCTCCTACCCCTCCTTCTGCACTGGTTCCACTAACAGCTGCTGGGAACGTACTGGAACGGAATCTGGTCTATCCACCGGGGCCCTGGGGCAATGGGATGGCACTAGACAGGTCTGTGCCCTGTTCAGGTGACCAGCCACGGCTGGAGCGGTGCAGGCGGCTCGTTGCCTCTTTATTCCTCACGGATTCTGTCCTTATTCCCTCTAAATTCCGTGAAGACAGAACAGGACTGAAAAATCAGCCGGTGGTACGTGTTGGCTGTTGGGCTGCAGCACGTCAGGTCTCTTTGGATGAGCTGCCTCTCCTACCTTAACTGACCATGCGCCTGTTGCACCAGGTGCTCGCTGCACAAAAAGCCTTTAGTCCGTAGGAGGCTGTGAAGAGTCGTTACAGGAATGATGCAATTTTGCAGTTAACATTGAACTCCATAAAGCTGCCACAGTTCAGTTGCCAGTGAATTTTGGGGGACTGAGCAGCTGCCTTCTCTTTTTGGCTTTCGAGGTCTCGTTTAAGTGGTGTCAGTTGTTCAGTTATCGCTCGTCTATTTAAATTCGAAGTGGAAGAGAAGTCTTTTGGCGCGATGCTTTGTTAAATGCGGAGTTGTTTGAAAATTGAATCTGTTTTGCATAGTAATTTCTGGTGCGCTTAACAATAGGTGAGTGTTGGTCCTGCCTTTGCGTGGGAAATATTCCCTTAGCTTTTTAGCGTTTTTCCCCCTTCCTCTAACACCTTCCAGGCTTCTGTCAGTGGCAGAACCGTGGGCGTGAGGCTGGTAAAACCGCTCGGAGTGGTGCTCTCTGCAGCAAGAAGCAGCGTTTAGCTGTTGGCTGCTCTCAGTAAACACGGGGCTGCAGCGAGAGGAGACCGCCAGGGTCAGGGCAGCTCTTGCTGGAGTGTTCCAGGAGCGGTGCCGACGGGAGCGGCTTTTTAGATCAATCCAGTTGTTTTTCACCAGCTGTCCTGAAAGCACATCTCGCTGCAGCGCCTTCCGAAACTCCAATGAAAACTCGTTCTAAGCTGGGCTGTTTGAGTTCAGAGACCAACATGACTTTACTCATCAGGCTGGATGGGACCCTCGGTGTAGGAAATAACATTTCTTAGTTGTTTGCGTTACCGTTCAGATCTCCACCTTCTTCCAGGTTTAGGTTTTATCTTCCCCCCGCAGTGTCACCCAGCTCTCGCTATCTTCAAAGGCAGATCGGCGCTTTATTACACGGGAGCTTGTGAGCTGACATTCTACCTGAGTTCAAACTGGGTATCTGTGAGCAGCACGTGTTTTAATAAGCCTTAATTCTTCAAAAATCCCTAAGTATGTACAAGATGATGGGAATGAGAGTAATTATAATTTTAATTGCATCAGTAAAGATTACCTCCTGACTGGCAGGGGGAAGATACTGATTCTAATAGCAGGTTAGGTAGCGGACTGTTGGAAAGAAAATGAATTAGTCTCAGTATGTAACAGGAATATCGAGGTGCTTTGCTAATCTCCGCGTTCATCAAGAACTGCGCCAGGGGAGGCCGGAGGCTGGGAGTGGGGGCAGAGGAGTACGTGCAGTTACAATGCCTTGCGTAGCTGTTTGTGCTAATGGCTTTGCATTTCTATTTCTATTTCTTTTTTTCTTTGTTTGTTAAAGCTGAAGAGCTCTGCCAGGGTCGGTGCTCCCTCGTGCTTCGTAGGGCAGCCCCTGCAGCCGAGATGGGTAAAACGGAGGCGGAGGAAGTGAGCAGAGGGAAACGTGTCCAGTCCAGAGCTGGAGCCAGAAGCTCCACTGGACACCAGGAGTCTCGAGTCCCTTTAGTAAAGGCTGTGCCACAGCATGCTCAGCAGCACTAGAAATAAAGGGGAATATAAATAGGGGCTAAGTGGGTGTTTTTCAGGACTTCAGGGCATTAGAGGTGGCCTGGGGAGCTGAGGCTGCGTGAGGCCGTCAGTAAGAGAATGCCACCCTGCTGCTGCGTTCCGCTCCCAAATAATCCGGCAGCAGCCTCTGCAACAGCAGCATTTCTGAGGGGCCGTTCATTAATCACAACGCAGCGAACTTCTTACCCTAACATACGTTAGTTCCCTGCAAATGTAATTAATCACGAGTAATTTTACAATGAACGTCGAAGGCGGTTAAAGTGACAGTGCTATTTATTATAAAGGGTGGCCGTTACAAGCTATGGGCTACGAGATCTTGGGTGATGATAACAGCTGCAGTGCATGTAACAAAATGTTTGAAGGCTATCTTGATTTAGAACAGCTTGTCCTGGCATCCCCTGCTATGGACGTATTAATAATCCATTTCACCACATCTTGCTTAAGGTGAGTGTGATCCTCAGATTCTCATTTTCTGTCAGGATAACATATTTGTAGTTGCTGCTTCATTGTCTGTGTTAATGTGGCACCGTGGCAGCCGGAGTGTAGCTCAGACCCATCCAGACCAGGGCTCTGTCCCGTGTCTAGCAGAAAGCTGAAGGTTTTAATCTCACCTTTTAGTCTTGACATAAAAGACACCGTCCAGCCACAAGGGCCATGGTAAGGGTTTTGAGGGCGTTTATCGCTATCCCTGAGGCAGTGAAGTAAGGCTGACGGGAGCTTAATTACTAAATAAACATCCCCCCCCAGGCCCCTGGCGCTGCACTGGCTTAACCCAAGGGCCCATCATTGCCAGCGCCTTCTCCCCACGGTGGCAATTGGTGGAGCCCAAGCATGAGATAACCAGGGCTGGTGCTGGTGTTCACTTGCCACCTTCCTCGTCAGGCAGCAATTGCAGCAATCAGCGGAGCTCTGATTGCAGGACCGAGAGCTCTATTTGCTGGTATTTCTATTCTTTCAAGTGGGCTCCGGGTTTCTGAGCTCGTCTGTACGAGGAGGATTAATCAAGACAATGAGTTTTCACCCGGTGCATCTCAGGGAAGGTCTGTGCCTGCAGGTTTCACAAGTTTTTCTGGAAAAAAAGGTTTCCAGCATTAAACTCCCATCCAAGGCTCGCTATGAAACCAGTGAAGCAGCCAAAGCTCTCTTCTCGGCGTTTTGTTTCAGCACAGAAATTAATGATGTGCCACTCACACGTTAATCTAAGATGTCAGTAAAAGACTCTTTATTCATAAATAACTGATATGCAGTAATTTACGTCTGTACATTTATCTTCAAAAGGCTAGAGCCGTACAATTTTTGCAAACTCTACATAAAACATCCAAACTGTCCATTATTACTTTTTCAGTACAATATAACACAGCTGTTTGGCATTACCAAATATATATATATATGTATATATATTTATATATGTACATGTGCTGAAAAAAAGAAGCCAGTGCAGCCTTTTCCAAGGAGTCTTTCCCAAGTATTTTACTGTACAACATTCAGAATTTACATTGATAGAACAAGGCACAGAAAGTGTGGTATGAAGCCAAGGCCATGCTTTTTGTTTCATGTTCCTCTGTCTCTCTCTCTCTTCCCTACTCCTTCAGCTTCATACTAAAGAAAGCGTTCAACCCTCTGCTCTTTTTTCAGTTCTGAACACACTGAAACCATGGGGAGAAGTGGGGAGAGGGAAGAACGCTCAGTCTACTGAGCAAGAACCGACATTTTCAGAACCTATTCATTGCAAAAAGAAAGGAGCAGAAGAGAAAACGGGTCTCCCCAGAGGAATACTTGGGGAGTTTTATCTTTTTTTAAAAAACCTATTCTTTATTTAGTATTTGATTAGATTGAAGCTCCCTCTCCCCCCCCGCACCTTTCCACCGAAAGGCTGGTCAAATGTTTTGGAAGTTGCAAATGGAATGGGAATTGTTCAGTTAGCTCTGGTCACGCGTCACACTCTGCTCGAGGCTCACCAGGCTGAGCAGCATCGCATCTTCCTGCGTCCAAATTAACACTTACGGGTTCTGCACCTGGGTATAAACTGAGGTCAGCAGAGTCACAGGGGGCGTGAGTTTGACTGAGGGTTGGAGGAGGCAGCTACGTCTCCCGAGTCACAAAGGACATGATGTCAGTTTGCTGTTCCCAGATATACACCAGAAGTATCTGCCCCGTCCCCAACAGGGCGCAGACAGATCGATAACATGGGTGGGTGTGTGTGTGCTGCTTGCTGATGCAGCAGGGAACTCTGGAATGGTGCCTTAGTTTAGAAGTGGCTTAGACTGAAAGTGGAGGGAACGCAAAAGTCTACAGCGTCATGGAAAAATATTCCTGCCTTGCCCTCCAAGTTCAGTCAGCGCACGAAGGGGGGAAAAACCGGAAGGAATTGCTTGAAAAGCTCACCCGAAGGTTAACAGTCCAAAGCTCAGCCAGGGAAATACCAGGTCTTGTGTTGTTTTGGTTTTTTTTTTAAACTGCAAAAACAAAGCTCCAGCCACTTCTACGTGAGGATTTGTGAGGACCCATTCCTGTTTTCTGTAGCAAATACACTTGCTGTTAGATCCGTGTCCTCCCCCTCCTCCTGCATCAGAAAAAAAACTTGAACCAGGCTTGGTGCAGAGCACCCTTAACTTCATTTTGTGCTACACATTTCCTCTTGGGATTAGACAGTAAGATTTATATACAGAGACCAGATAACACAGGGGTTTGACATCTTAAATCTGCAGAAGTACACTCTCAACCAAGGTTATCACACCAGGGGCAGACGAACTAAGCAGCTGCTGACAAAACCACGGCTCTACAGTAGGTGAGTGTCTAATCTCGTTAGAGTACAGCACACTACGTTACAGACCAGGGACGGGCCAGCTAATCTCCCTGTCCCTTAGCTAAGTTTTCACAAGTGACTTCAGCTCTAGTTACCCCGTGAGAGCAAGGCAAGGAGGCTGCTCGTTGAATCCCGGCTCGCCGGGACTCCCTCGTAAAGCACAAACCAGTTAACTCAATACAACTGCACAGCTCAGTTAAAAGCAGCTTTTGCAATAGCTTGAAAAATCACAGTATACCCCGACCCACCCAAGCCCCACACAAGAAACACTAGAACCTGTACTATCCACCTCTAATACAAAAAAAATCTAGTGGCAAATTCCTAGACATTGATTTTAGTTTTGGACAGAACAGAACGTGGAGACCGACAGAGTTTTACTCGCGGCAATGAGCAGAAGGTCAGTTCTGTTTTCTGCACTGCGGACGCTGTTACTATCAAATGATTTTTTTCTAAGTGGTTCTTTAATCTCAGAGCGATTTATTTCTTTTTGTCCGTGTTGGAAAGGAGACCTTTGCTACCGTTTATGCCACTGTTGGCAACGAGGGAAGAGCTAGACTGCGCCGTACTAGAAAATGATTCATCGTCCTTTGCCGGCGAGCTGAGTTTTATTTGCGGCTACAGGTATTGTGTGTTTCGTACCTTGTGGTTCAAGTTACTGCATTGGCTCAGGAATCCTTCACGTGTTAAGTCGTTTTAAGTAGACAATCACTATAGATCCAAGGAAGGATGGATGTGCCATTTTACGTGCTGCTGTGGGAAACCGCCAGCCTCTTCTGAAGCAGGAACAGTGTCGAGAGGGTAATTTTACCGCAGCACATACCCCAAATGAACCACCCATAGAAAAGATTCTTCAGCGGGTTTAACATGGACAAGAGTCTCAGTCTACCTAACCTCTACTGCTGGGTAGAAAGGGGGAGAACTTCTTGGGTATAAAGCAAAGGGGTAGAAGAAAGGTGAGAGAGACAAATCTTCAGATCAGTCACAACTGCTAAGGGCTTAGAAAGAATTTCCTGGTTTCCACTCCATCCAAGAAATAACGCAGCCCTTTGCTTAAAGCTACATTTTATGGGCAGAAACGGACTAAACCCCCCAAAATTAGAATTGAAATTGTGACCAGACGCTCCCAGCAGCTCCTCCCTGGTTTAGCTGCACTGTATTTGTACGCTGTATTTGCTGTAGTGGAAAATACTATCTGGAATTCATCAGTTAGTGAATGTTTTAAAACTCTCCTTACAGCACAACCATCTTCTAAGCAGTGACAAGAAAAGAATGGACCTTTGGGACAATGTTAATCCTGTGCTGTCCTACGACAAAATCCCTGTTTCAGTGATTTATGCTGAATAAGCTTCTCTTAACCTACCGCCAGCGAGCTGGGCACCGGCCCAGTGAGGGGGAGACCAGTGGCAGCCAGAGATGAAAAATAACAAAACCGGTTGCCTGTATTTTAAGAGAATCACGTTGCTATCTTCTCATCTATTACCAAACGCCCAGTAAAACGTTTGTGGGAGCACGTCTTGGTTTTACGGGGCTTGCGCCGGTAAATGAAGTTGAATTTAAATCTACAGAGCAGGGTTCCTGTCCTCGCGGCTTAAAGGCTTTGGATGTAAACGGGTAAGGCTGCAAAAGCAGGGTTATAAAATCTGTAAATTAGCTTTACGATGCTGTGGCCTGGCGGGGCTCCGGAGGGCTCCGCTTTGGTGACAAACCTGTAAGTCACCCTTAAAATGCACCTATTAGTCTTAAATGACTCGCGGCACGGAAATATCTGTGGAAAGTGCTTAGGAGATGAAAATACACTCGGGCAGATTCTTTGGTGATGTGAATTCAAAAGGGCTATTCCGGCATCTCAGACGGGGGCAGCTGGATGGAATCCTAAGTGCGGAACATTCCATCTCTTTAGCGTGTGGAGAGATTTTTATTTTTTTTTAAACATTATTTTTCAAAAGACATAATTTATCCAATAGAGGAAAGCAATAAATTTTTAATTTCTGGCCTCTAATGCTACTTCAGCTGCTCCTTCACATCCGTGTTTTGGATCAAATCGTACATATATGCAAACAGATTCCCCAAAAGAATCTTTTTAACATGTTCAAAAGGGATGAGTCCGGCTGTTGCTGGACAGTGTCAGTGATTCTTAGACGCAGTGGTCCAGAAGCAGAGGAACTCCTTTAGTACAGGACAAGTTTCTTCCCCTGCTTCCCCAAACTTTCAATCCTATTAGAGATCCGGCACAAAAGTAACTGGATTTCCACCTGCCACAGGACAAGGCTGAGGTGTGCAGGTTGGTACGCTCACGTTTGAAAGGCAGGCTAGAGGTTTGCCTGCTGTTTCAAACCCCATCCCGGTGGGACTGAGGCAAATAAGCAGCAGTGTGGCGTTGCTAATCCACTTAAATAACGAGAGAGCATCAAAACAACAACAGGTTAGAAAACGTCAGGAGTTCTTCGTGCAGATTCGCAAAGGTGAGATCAGTAACGGAGAAGCTGCTTTAGCAAAAGTGAAGGAAAATAAGGAAACAAAACCTAAAGGGAAACACCGCCGCTCTCCTGAGCAACGTAAAAGTAGAATCTTGCCTCAGGCCTGAACCATTTCTTTTCTGGCATTGTAAGAGACTTTGACATCTATTCCTTTCCAGTCCGTTAACTCAGACCTCACTGGGGTTTGGATCTAGCTTGGATTTTGCTGTAGAGCCCAGCCCCCTTCGGTCTGAAAGCCCTCGGAGAGGCAGCCAGTCTAGACAGCTTCTGGTTTCTCTGTCTCTGGGTTTATCAGGGGTTCCATCGGCAGAGTCGGGTGTCCCTGCACACAGAGGCTTTCCAAAGCTCCCCAAGTCTTGAAGGTAACCACTGTGCATTTCCTGAGGAGAAGCTCTTAAGGTCTGAGCTCCGTACAGCAGCCCCAACCCCCTGCGCTGGGTGCAGCTCACGTACGTTTGGAAAACGAGAGGAGGAAAATACAGCTCTTGGGAACGAGGAGAATGTTACGGCACCTGCAGGGTAGGACTTGGGTCTTTGTGGTGGTTGCCAGCCTAAGCCAGTCTGGAAATTAAAACGGCGTCTGAGGAGAAGCTGAGAACAAATTAACTGCTGGAGAGTGATTGGAGCTGGTTTCCCAGACAACCGCAGCTCACTCGAACTCCGCCGCGTCTCTGCGGATGCCATTCCCTATTTTTTCAAATTCATGACATTTTGTCCAATGAAGAACAGGTTTCTGAGGAGGAGGACTGGAAGTCACTAGAAATATAATTCAAACACAGATAGAGCCATGTGCTGCTGAAAACAGTGACAGCTTGCTGCCAAATCAGCTGGTATTTTTGTCTCAGTCTTAAATATGCTCGCAGCCATTATGATTTCCCAATGCAAACAGGAACTCGTGTCAGGCTGCATGAAACGTGCAAGTGCAGAAAATGTTTGGGGAAGTCTGAGTATTTATAAGTCTAAGACTCCTGCAGCCTACTGAGCTGGGAACGCAGCGAGATTTGCAGTTTCAGGTCAGCAAGAAGCAGCGAAGTTTTACATCATCGTACTTTTCAGAACTGGAATCCTGGGTAAAGAAACAGTGCCAGAAGATTCTCGATTTGCGCACCAAGTACCTACCCTGGGGCCCATGGTGCGGCCAAATATGGGGGTAAAAAAAAACCCCAGAATGATCATTTTTCAATTTGCTGCATTTCCATGAAGCTCCTAAAACCTTATTTCTGTTCCTGTCTCCCGCTGATTCTGTTCCCGTCCCCAAAACACCCAGCCTGTGGCCAGGGCGAACAAGCGCCTTGGCTGATTTTTAAAGAATAGAGGAGTAAAAATATCGGTTAAATTTGGTCAGTACCATTTCCACCAGGACACTCACTCACAGTGACAGCTCTTTCTTTTTTGGTTCGCTTGAAGTAATAAATTATCTTTGTATGAAATGTATTAAAAAAATTGAGGAGAATTCTCTAGCTAGATTCTAGGTTCGGTGGTAAATGCAGCGTGTTTGTAACTAAATCAAGTGCAGCGCAGCTCTGTAGCCTCTGAGATTTCAAATTGTACAATGCAATCGAGCCAATTTTTGGCAGAACCGTGAGGGGTTTATTGTTTCCATCTGAAACTAACCCCCAAAATCAAGCTGTGCTGACTGACTGCACCTTTACTTGGAGTTTAGCCTCAGAAATATGAAGTAATAAAAAAATGCGTAGACTTGCTAAAACAGGGCTGGCAATTTCCTGTGTTCTATTTGGTTATTTAAATCCACCCCCAAAGGAATATTTTTCGACTAAGTGAAAGTTTGCAGACCCAGAACTTTAGCAAATTTTTCCCACATAGGCACACACACTAATTTCACAGAGAAGGGTTTTTGTTCTGTTACTCTGTGAACAGAACAGGCAGGGAAGCTCTGCAGCAAATGTACATTCATTAAATGACTGAAGTTTAAAAAGAAATTGTTTGGAATACGCATGATATCAATTAAATAGTTACGAGATCTTCTAATTCCTCAAACAGCTGAAGAGAATAAGGCCAGATTTTCAGTTTTCCTGTAGCAGGTGGAGGTGTCACCACGCTGCTCTCACTCGGCGTTTCCCACCCACTCTTTTCGATGTGGGAAGTTCAAGATACAGGACGAAGGGGACTCAAGGCCCCAAGAAGACAAACCCTTAAACTAGGATTAACCTCTCGTGCCTCAGAAGAGTCAGTATCGTAGCTGCTGACTTTCCATAGGCAGTATATTAGCGTTAATGTTTCCCAAACACATTACCTCCTAATATTTACCTTTCTTGGCTCTGTTTCTCACTCCTTCCTGCCCCAGGAATGACAGACACGTAGTTGTGGTTTTGACATTAAAACGTGAGTTTTAAGTGAGAGAGGACAGGGAGAAGCTCGTGTTTTCCTTATGACCGAGGTGATTTTTTAATAGGGCTGCTTCTGCTCCTCCAGCTGAAAACTGCATCGTGGCAATGAGTGTCTGTTGCCGGTCACACTGTGCAGAAACCCTTCTTTCCTCCCTGCCACAGCCAATCTCTAGCGACTAGTCCAAGCTGGCCAGCAGTTCGTGAATGGAGAAGGTGACTAGAGTCCGTTCTGTCTGCTGTAGTTGAAGTCGGGCTCCTCAATCTCAGTTTCTGTCATGTCTGAGATTTTGGAGTGTGTCCTTCCTATTTCTTCCAGGGCACAGGCTAGGGAGTCAAGGTCACCGTCGTGTTGATGTCGGGCTTCCCAGAGATCCAGGATGACGGCAGACGGGCTGCGCTGGGTAGCAAAATAGG
This sequence comes from Todus mexicanus, assembly GCA_013389965.1. Taxonomy (NCBI): domain Eukaryota; kingdom Metazoa; phylum Chordata; class Aves; order Coraciiformes; family Todidae; genus Todus; species Todus mexicanus. The sequence goes on from WEIS01063372.1 coordinate 21,454, forward strand.
AGAGATTCCTAAAAGGAGGGGAGAAAAGGGGGAAACAAAGAGGATGAGGAGCAGCAGATCCTGCGGTGACCGGGGATGTGTCTGGCGCTGCAGATGTGTTTGAAAACCAAAAAAGCTTCAGCGAGACAGGCCACACTGGTGCGTTTGTTCTTCAAATGTCACTTGCTCAGCTTAGCAGAAGCAGAATGAGCAAGGGACTTGTATATCCTGAGGTACAGAAATGCCGGCCAGCAGTGCCCGCTCTGGACTGCGGCGCTACTGAACCTCCCGAGCATTTGTCAGGGGGAGGAATTATGTAACTTAAATTGACGCTTGTGATTATGCGAAGCCGTGACATCTCTTAATTCATCTATTTATATTTTATTAATATGCAGGTTTTAAGACTTTGCAGGGGTGATACTTAAAAAGAATTTGGTTAAACAAAATGTTTATCTTAGAATCATAGAATCAT
>WEIS01063404.1:0-16404 GCA_013389965.1 Todus mexicanus
CCGCTCTATCGAAGATGGCAGGGAATAAAACGCGGCATGTCTTTCGGTTTCAGCATTCCCAGGGAATCCTGATTAAAACAGGGAAAAGAAGAGAAATAGTTCTTAAGCTGAGACATCTAATTCCTTACTGTGCTGCTCCACACAAACAAAACTCAGGTATGACATAAACGCTCTTGAAGGAAGGAAGGAAAAGCAACAGGTGGGCAGCGCTGAATGGGGAGAAAGTTGGGTAAAGGGTTCTTCATGAGCAAACCTGTTGGATTTGTCTCTTAACGGAAGAATAAAACGCCACGGTGCACAGCCTGTTCAGCTGTGGCAGGTGATCAGCCACTTCTTAGACATTTTCCTGGAATGACCCAAAAGCTGCTGGTAGTTTCAAGTGTCTACGGTTGAGGGTCCACAGGACTAAGGCTGGAACTGCTTCGCAGAGCATCTCGCAGTGCATTTTTTGGAGTAAGAACACACAGAGACCACCTACTACCTTTTGACCTAGGTTAAAGAATCCACCTCACTTGATGTATCGGGAGATCAATTAACCTGCAGCTGACGAGAGAAGCCTCTGCCTGTCTGTGTAAGAAAGAGGCAGGGTTAACTTCCTTCCTGTCAGCTGTGGCACTGCTCACCTAAAAGTGCTGCGTATCTTCCTGTTTAAACAAGAAACCTGTGCACTTAATTTGGTTGCGTTTCTGCTTTTTTGGCCACAAGAAAACACCCCATTTAAACAGTGGAGACTCTCCTCGCTGAGTCAGAAAATCGCCAGTGGCATCATGGCACCTACTACTGCACAGCATGCAAAAAACCAGCTTCAAGTCATTCCTTGAACACAGGAGTGTCAGGATAAATCAAGAGAGGCATAAGGTCATGTTGCACGCAACCATATTTTGAAATACAAAGTTGCAGTTTCCAGCAAGTTTCCCAAACTAAAAGGTGCAAACCACAAACGACACCCTTGTTTCTCAGCCCAGTTAACCAAGGCCACTCCTGCAAGCCTTGACACCGCTTATTTCAGAAGAGAATGTGAAATGTTAATAGAGGAACAGTTTTTCCTACTCCATACCAGCTAGAAATCATAACAGTGAGCCCAAGGGGCCAGCACAAGCTTGTTTCAGGCAATTTAAATTACACTAAGGCATCAGCCGCTGCCCCTGTGCTACAGGAGCTGCATTTCCTGATCTGACAGGAGAAGGTGAGAATGAGACCATGGCACACGCTGATGCCACCTCTCAGACAGCTCCTTCACTCTATTTTTAACACCACGGTTATATAGTCATTTTTGTTCTCGCACAGTCACCTCATGTTAGGCACCAACATATATAACTGATCTATTCCTTATACGTACACACAGCCCCCAAAATACTCAGAAACCAAGAATAAAACTACAAGCATTATACAACAACCTGTTTTCCAACTGCATCTGCTGCATAAGGCTCCATATTCACTGCATTTAGCAAAATGGAGCCCACTCAGCAAACTCCAGGTTTAAAAACCCAAACCCGACCAAACCCAAATAAACCCTAACAATTTCCGAATTACATTTCAGAGTACACTGAGGAAGTGATCATCTGGGGTGAGCAAGGAGCAGGTAGCACCGGCAACCTTGAAGGCACACGAGAAGTAAGAAGAGGTATCCAGAAGAGATGAAGTTCCAAGGACTCGAGTTTCACCAACACCCGTTCACTTTACCTTTGTCCACAGAAGCATCTGGGCTGGAGTCCCGCAACTGTTTAATTGGCGAAGAAGCTTTGACTGGTGCCGGGATGCTCAGTGGCAGTGGTAAAGATGTAGGAGCGTCCGAAAGGTCAGACTCTGAAGACTGGGAGAAGAGATACTCCTCGCCGAGGGAATGTCTGTGCAGCTCCACATCCACTACCTTCCAAAAACAGGGGAAAGGATGATATTAACACTTGGCAGTCAGGTAAAGACATAAAAAGCAGAAACAACTAAGCCTTTCTTTTTATTTTCATGTGCAGAAAACTGCTCCCTCTCTTCCCCCCAACCTCTGCATAACATTTCTATTCATTTCGGGGACACGTCCCAGAGGTCCAGCAGCACCTGAGCCAAGACAAAAATCTTGCAATATTTAACCCCCACAGTAAAGCAGCACTTCTCAGTCCACAAAGAAACCTGAACAGTGAACACCAGAAGAAATACAGAGCCCAGCTCTGAGCATCCCACTACAGAAAGGACTGCATACCCCCCTTCGGGACAAGCACCAAATGGCAGCTTGCCCTTTTCTGCCTTTTTTGATAAGGCTTTGAGAAACACACCACATTATCTACTCTTCAGAAGCGTTCTTTAATCACAGTAGACATCTCACATTAATGTTTTCTCCTCAGACTGAAAAGCTGAAGTAATGCAATTTCACCATAAAAATTTCCATTCACTACAGTACAACAGCAGGAAAATAATACAAAAAACACCTTTAGGGACACAGTAAATTGAGTTCATTTCTTTTAAGTTGAAAGAGTGCATTTTCCATGAAGATACTGAATTTTGACAGGTGCAGAAACTTAGAATTAGTTAATACACTGCAAAATTTCAGCAGGATAGTTGGGTGATCCCATTAACTTAAATTCTTTATGTCTGGGAGCTGCAGAACATCAGAATGCAAAACAAGACATTTGGTACCAGGAGCTCCACAAAGAAATTAAAACTAAAACTGCAGTACAAGTCAAGTACTTGATGAGAGAGGAGCTGGAAACAGTTTCCCCTGAACTAGAAAGAAATGCCTGTGATCATGAATAGTGACAAGGTGTGATAATCATTTCATTTAACAAGAGAGCAAAATGTAGATTCCAGAATTTGCAAAATCGAAGGGGTCTGACTCTGTGCTTAGTCCCATCTTTCTTTCTCTTTTTAAACATCCTTAAGGGAATCAAAGCACAGCACTCATCCCATGACCCGCTGACTCACCGTTTCTGCGCCAAGCGTCTGCAGGCCCGTGTAGGTCCTGTCCAACTGGGTAAAACAATACAATACATTTATGTTAGCCGGGGCAAAGCAATATATTAGCTGGAATTTACAACAGAATTTGTTTGAAAGAAGGTGAAACTATGTAAGTTGAGCAGCAACAGATACAATTTTTGGAGGCCACAGGGTCAGAAACCTGTACGCTCAGTACCCTCTCTTCTGCAAAAAAGCCAACCACGACACAAAGTCCGCACTAAAGCAAAGGAATTAAAAAAAACCCTGAAGGCAATGAGATTGTCAGGGAAATATTATTTCTGTCTAAGAGGAGTCTGTGGAGTGTCCTTTTTCATTCCTGATGTCAATACAAGGAAATAATGAGAAAAACCTCAAAGAGATTTAAACTGACTGGCACGAAGGGTATGTTTACACTACCATTTCTGATCAAATAATTGATTAAATAACTTATTAAATAACACTGTATCAGCTGATAAAGAGGCAAGAAAATCCCAGAGGCGTCTGTTAAGATACCTACAGAGAGAAGCTGAGCTTGACATGCTTGCAGTGCCCCAACACTCAGGGGCAGCCTCAGAGGAGGGCTCAGCTTACTCATACCACCACACAGCAGACACAGGCTCAGCATGAGAACAGCAAAGATTTGTTGACTTGAGCTCTTGCATACCACGGGCTCTCTCAGTTTTCCTCTGTAGGCTGGGCTTCTTTCACTGCACAATGTCCATCATGCTCCCCAAGTTCTCTCTCTCTAAATAGATTTTACTAATCATTTGCATTAAATGTCCCAAAGTTCCAGGGAACGTTTCCAGTTTTCTCTACTGTTTATATTTGGGGTTGCAACGAGGTATCTACATTAGCATGAAATTCATTAATGCAGGCAGCGTTTAAATAAAACTAACCATGCTGCTCAAGGAAATGGGAAACTAAACCAGCTCAGGACTGGATTCCACCAACGCTAGCGACTAGTAATTCAAAGGAAAGCAAGAGCAATAGCCTAGTTCTTCAGGACTGCTGCATACTATGAATCCTACTGACTGTCACAGGACAGGTAAGTGAGTTGCAAAAGGCATCTCTCTTCAAAAGGGACAAGGAACAAAGGGGGAATCTCAGCCCCCATTCTAAAACCAGAGATAATCTCTGGCCAGTAGTTCCAAGTACTGAAGGAATAGAACATGTAGAGCAATCGCTTCACCAACAGAAAGACAGCCCTGCAGCGCCCTGCTAAGTTAAAGCCAGTGAGAGCACAATAAAAATCTCTAACTGCAGGAAAAGAACAAGTAAATTTTTTGCTGCTCTGAGCAGAATCAGTTCCAGCTTCTGTGAGCCTGGGTCCCTTGGCTACTGCATTGACTCCGATACAGACAAAGAAGAGGTTTTCCTGGATATTTTTTGATTCTCCAGTTTAGCTATTCATATGCAAATAACCAGCAAGATATACACACGAGAGAGAGGCAGAAGCATACACACAAGCAGAACCTCTTCTAGATTAAGCAGGAGAGCTCATTAAATTGCCTTTCTCTCAAATATTTTGTTCAGATACCTTCAAATTGTGTATGATGTCGATCCTCTTGTTCTGGCTGTCCTTAAAATGTATCTGGACCCTCACAGGAAATTCTCCCCAGCCTCTCCTGGTCAGGTGAAACGGAGGTTCTCTGGAAGCAAATGGAGATTCACATTTTGGGTGCAGAAATGATGCAGCTTTCACCTAACTCTTTTTCAGAAAGCTAAAGACTGCTTTTCTAGCTGACAGCTAAAGCTATCTTCAGGCCTGCTATTCACCACAGAGAATGTAATCACAGAAGAGAGTTTTATGGCTTTGGACAGCTGAAAACGTACTTCTATTTTGTACAAGAGGACAGGGAAGGAAATGACAAAACTGTTGGATAAGAGAATAGGGGAAATAAGCGTCTTAAAAAAAGGCTAAAATGTAATGCCAAATGAAAAATACTTGTTTCCAAAAAATCCCAAGTCAGCTGCTAGGACACAGCTACACAAGGTGAATCTTCAATGCAGGGGTTTGCAATCACTTTCTGCTATTCTCTGTCTGGCAGCAAGAAGGCATGTGCTTCATGTAATGCCAAGTGAACAACACCCAGATGAGGAAAAGCCAACTCAACCACTGCCACTCTTCAAGCTGAAACAGAAGGGTGTATTTACCTCTAACATTTACCATTACTTTGTTTGTATTTCAGCTTGTTTGTAAATCTCAAAGGTAGTTTTGCAACCAGAAAAAAAAAAACCTGCAAGAGGTTTAAAGACCATTTTTAGTCCAGCATATTCATGTTCACTATGACGACTGGGGCCACGCTACAAGAAATCAGTTAACCAGGCAGGATTAAATCAGAAGTCAAACAGCACTGACACCAGATACTGGAAACTGAGAAAGGCACAAAAAGCAGCCAAGTGTAATTCAGTATGTTCTACATGGAACAACACCAAAAAGTTTGCTTCCATCCTCCTCGGGACTGCCTTCTCAGAAACATTACTGAGCTGTACCAACACTTCTTGTCTGATAAGTCTTTCTGGAGCTGCCTTTCAGTAGTTTAATTTTGCCAGAAGTAAGTTGCTTGGATGCATAATGGCAGTCTACCCACCCTCCTCCAGGATGCCGCTGAACATCCTGTGGAGAATAATTTCTTTGGGAAGTTCAAAGGCATCCTCCCAATGTCTCGTCCAAAGGAGCAAGGAGGAAAGACTGACAGGGCACTTCCCTGCAGCTGGCAGCAGAGAACCGGCCCTGCTCATCTCATTGGGGTCACAGCTTTGAATATAGGTTTGGGAGAGGACAGAGAAGCTGCCCTGTTTCAGTAGCACCAGCATCATTTCACTGACAGGAAGTTCCTTGAAGCATGAAGCCAGTGCCACTGATCTCACTAAGGTAGAGAAGTATTTGGGAGAGGGATACAATTTCTTGCTTAAATGCACATTGTATCATTAAAACTAGGGGTAAAACAGCTTTCTGAGATTCCTCTTTCTTCTCCACACTGGAATGGATGGGAGGTAGAAAACATCTCTTTTAGCAACAGAAGTCTAACCTGCGCAGCAGACAGAGTAACACGTACAGAAGATGCACAAACATGCACGAATAACATGAAATGCAACAACTAAAAGCTTTTTCTCAGTAGGAAATTGAAAAAACCTCCCCAAAACCCATCAAAATAACCCTGTTTGAGCACATTTTGCTACGTGCAAACTGATTTATTTGTACTATTATTTTGGAGCAAGTCAAGCCAAGTCAGAGGTTACAGACAGACATGGAATACCAAAGCAGAAGAAGTTGCTAGCTTTCTAAGAAACTTGGCATTGTACGTCTGGCAAGCATGAAGAATGGAATAGTGACTGGAATAACTACTTATTACCTCACTTCTACCAGGTCATTAGGTTTGTAACTGGGATGGAGAAAGAACCAAACTTTCTTGACAAAATGATTTATGCTGGGTTCTCTCCGGGAGCCTCGGACATAAACCATCCATTTGTGGGTTGACTGATCATTTTCTTCTCTCTTGTCAGGGGGAATGTACCTGGCAAACACATTAAAAAACAAACACAAGATAAAAATCCCAACTAGATAAATACCACCAAAAAAAGTATCTGGGGAAAAATCAGGCAAAAAAATTGGGGATGGTAAAAGGCCTCTGTGAGGCTTGTCCCCTGGACTGTTCTGCTTGTTATTCCTCACCCTGACAGTTCATCCAGAAACAGATACAGGTCCCATAATCTACTCTGTGCTTCTAACACACTTCCTCTACTCTAGGGCACAAGTGCCAAACGAAACTTGTCCATTTAAACATTTGGCTTTTAAATTAGGTATACTTTATTTTAACATTCTGCTGCTGCCAAATTCCTTTGTCCATCTTATTCTGAGCTATCAGGAAGCAAAACCACACCAGAACACAGCAGGAACTCTGCTACCATAAATACAAAAAATAACAATTCTTATTACAAATTTTTAAGAAACTTCCTAGTCAATGCTTGGGCCCAGGTTCAGGTTTAGGTAGATTTTCATGACACAGTTCTAACACCATAAGATTCATCAGCAAATGTTTGCTACTTTCGATGCAGGAGGAAAAGATTGACTTGAGTAGTAAAAGGGTACAGAGTTAAAACTCATATTTTGTCCATATTTTCCTAAAATGAACATCTTTCTTCACTAATTTCCTCAAAGTTCAAAAGTTATGCATATTTACCTGTCTTCAGTTTTTTTTGGGGGAAAAAAGTTATGAATAAAAACTGTACAAATCAATTTCTTCAGGCCATGCTGGAGGGCAGCCTTGGGTACAGTGATTATTCAAGGGCAGCCTAGCAATTTGTCTCCTAATTTTAATCTTCTCTTCCATTTCATCCTGAAATAAAGCACCGTCCCTCAGACTCTCTGGATACTAACTTGGAGACGTTGCCAACCACAATCGTTTTCTTCACATAAAGCCGTGAAGTTTCATCATTTGACAGTCCGGCATTTCGCTGTCCTGGTTTTTGAGAGCTTGAAACACCCGAACTGTCCTAAGGGTAGGGGAAGAAAAAAAAAAAGGCAAACAAAAAACCAAACATTCTTCTTAAACATCATTTTGGTTGGTGCTAGAAAAGCAAGATGTTGTTAAGAAACGGAAACCTGTATAGTTAGATGAGAGACCAACAACGAATCGTCCTTAAAAATACTTCAGTTGCTGTCTAGGCAAGTTCAAGCAACTTGGGTACGCAACAATGATATACCACCTTGCCAAGTGTACGCTGCACAACTTAACTGAGCATACATTATGTCACATACCATGGAGCTGAGCCATCATTTCAGCTTGGGTTTCAAAAGCGCTGTCACTGCACTATCTGAAAAAAAAATAAATCAAGCCCTGCTAGAGGGCTTCGTGTTGGTCACTACTGAGAAACAAAGCTAAATCTCCCAGGAGTGGTTTTGGAAAAATCAAAATCATGCTCATTCCCAGCCTCTGCTGCTTTGAGGGACTCTGGCGTTGCTTCACGGTGAAGAATTGAGGCTGGGCTTGAGACAAGAACTCAGCTCCAACTCAGCAGGGATAGCAGTCAGCCACACCATGTCACTGATGCCTAGACACGCCTACACTTGGGCGTAACAAATCCAACCTAAGCAACCTTAGAACACAACCTCAACTATTAAGCGATGGCCGAGACTTCCCAGTAAAATGTCAACATGAAGGCTCACAGTGCTAACACAGGTTGCATTGGTATCTGCACAGCAGTGAGAGGCTTTTCTATATCTCTGCTGGATAAAGCAGCTGTCTGGAAAATAAGGGACTGCCATCCTCTCATGAATCAGAGTTGGTGCTGCAGCTTGCTGAAGAGTACTCCTTGTCAGGTGAGGGGCAGCGTGAGGAGCAATGGATTCACCAGGAACTGCTACACCTCCTCTGGTAACTCAGTGATGCTCCAAACTGGAGCAAGGAGCCACAGAAGGTGGCTCCTGCTCCTCATCAGCACTCCCTCAGCCACCACTGGGCCACTGGCTTTGTTGGGTGAAGATGGTACGCCCAAGCAATACAACTGCTCCATCAATGCCCCCAGGGCAGGAACAAGTTGCACTGGTCTGGTGGTTTACGATACAGGTGGGTCCATACTATATACGGTGTATCTGCCTTCTGCTACAGACACCAGGCAGGGTTTCAGCAAATGGCAGCCCTGTTATCAAGGGTGTCTCGCTGCTCAGTGGACGCAGAATCATTGCTCTTTGTGCCACGTCTTGTTGCAACTCACTCGGTTGCAGAATGCAGATGTACTCAATGAGATAGAGGCATCCCTGGTTTGGGTTAGAGGCTGTGCTTCTCTGGCAGGCCCAAGAGCTTAAAGAAACCAAAGAGTTTCATCCCGCCTCCTAAGGCACCCTCATTTCACCTGCAGGCAGTGAGAGCCTCCCCAGCAGAGTTAACTGCAGCCAACAGGTGAAGCAGTTCTGTAGCTGCACAACGAGCCATAAAGGGAACGGATCCAGGCCAAAAATAACCCAGAAAAAAGCACAAGGGAACAATGACAGAAGGTATTTTTAACCTGGGTCAGCCTGGTCCAGTTAAGCTAACAGTGATACTAGCACAACAGCAAGCAGTGCACCGAGAGAAAAACAACTAAACCACGCACCCAGGCTCTACCAGCTCACGCCTCCAGGGCAACTAAATCCACCAATGTCACTGTGTTTCCACCACAGGCTGCTGAGGAGGCCAAACCCCGACTCCAGTGGTTCAACCACTCTAGGCAATGCAGTCCCCATGGGCAGGCAGGGCCAGGCAGCAACATTACTTTTTTAAAACACTGCTAGGAATAACACAGGCTGCTCTTCTCTCCGGTCTCTACCCTTCCTGACCTGACTTCCATCTGCACAGCAAAACCCTCTGCTCAAGCTGTGAAACAGCTCCTTCCCCAGAGGCTACCAGCCAAGACAGTGGCAGAGAGCTGTGCTACCACGAATGCCATCGCCGCTGCCTGTCTGGCCTCTCCGCTGGGCGAGACTGAGTTAAGAGGAGTTACCCAAGTTACATACACTTCAGTTAGCCTTACAGCAAAGTCAGGCTGAGAGAGTGGGAGCAAGCGGTTGGAGAGGGTAAGAAACAGATCTTCAGCAAGGTGGGTGAAAACATGAAGAGCTCCTGGTGCCAGCACCGAGTCCAGACAGAGCACACACCTCCAACAACTTGACCACCGCTCGAGTTTTACTTTACCCGGCCAGTATTTCTGCTCTGTCTCTGGTCCAGGCTGTTTGTCAGCCGCTCATCTGCATCCAAGCTGCCGTTGTCTTTGTCCAGGAGAAAGTCATTGTGCTGAGAGAGTGAGTCAGTCTCGGAGTGGTTTGCAGATGCAGTGTCTGAACCCTGGTTAGCTGGAGACGATGATCTCGAGGGCGATTCCAAGAATTTCTTGATTGAAGGGTGATTAAGAATTGTTGCATCACATGACCTGGTCCCCTGCAACAGAGAGGTCAGGCAGATCCAGTCACTATTTCCCTGCAGCCCAGATAAAGAATGAAGCTGTGCCAGAGGAGAAAAAGTCAATGTATGAAGAAAAAGCAAATACTTAATCAGCTGCCCTGCACAAGAAACATATGCCACAGAAGAGAAAAGCTTAAAACAGTTCTACGGAAACAGCACCTCAAATTGAATCTGTTTTTTAAATGTTTTTATCTCAGAATCCCACCTGGTTTTGGGAAGGAGGACTACAGCCTACTCAAACACTTAGAATGTCCCTTTGAAAATAACATTTTCCCTTCCTGTGCAGACACCTACGGCCTTTTACCCCACACAGAAAGGTCACAGCTGCTGGATTCTTGCAGGCAAGCAAGGTATGTAAATGCATCAGGCGCTTTAGTTTTGATACTCACTGGCAGTCTTGTCAATGCCTATGAGGCAAGCTACACGTATTAGCACCCTGTCTGCTCCCAGAGCTTAGCGGAGGATAAAGAATAATGTGCTTAGGCAAGCTCGCAAACTTTCCTCAAAATGGGCATCTTAGAGCTAATCTTAGATCCTCCTAAACCTGCTGGGTGGAGGACAGAGCAGGGGAGTGTCTGAATCTCTTTTGGATTTTTCATTACTCTGATAAAGGCCCCTTTTTCCCTTTTGTGTTTGCTTTTTATCTTAGAAGTAGCAAAGAAAACACCCATCACTCAAAGCACGCGTCTCTCGGCCACTTCTCACAGCCACCAGTCTTGCTGGCCACCTTGCTCTGATGATGAATCAAGTCAGCAGAAGCTGCCCTCTGCCAGCAGCGGAGCACCAACGCATTGGGTCACTCCAGCTCCTGAAGCCAGAGGTTCACACAAGAGTTGTGCTGACAGCTTTTCTTGCAGGCAGTACCAGCTGAAAGAGGCTTTATTCTTCACTGCCTGAACCACCCCTGTCAGCCAGGCTGGAACAATCATTCATGGGCAGAGGGCAGGTCACAAAGGAAAACAAATGAAGAAATTGATTTGGGATTTTGTGTGTTTGCTTTCAGTTGGGTTTGTTTGTTGTTTGGTTTTTCTTGATTTTTGGCTTGTTTTGGTTTTTGCAGGTTTTTTATTTTCTTCCTTTGCAGGGCTATTTATAATTCACATAAATTCCCTGATCCCAAAATCTACTGACATGGTGCAGGGAGTGGCGTGTGGACAGACACCAGCACTGCTACGGAGTAGAACTGCCCTTGAGAGGTGGTAGCAGGAGTGGAGTTAAACATTGTCCCACCTTGAACTTTAAAGGTTCATTTGAGAGTTTTCTTTCCAATTGTCCATCAGGTACATGAATGAAGCAATTACCAACTCTCAGTTACCTACTGAAGAGGTTTATATCCCTATCTCCAGCAGCGGGGACACACACGTGGCATGACCAAAAAGACCCCAAACCAAACCACCAAGAGCCTCTTTTTTTACCTCTAGTCAAGTGAGATGACCAACACTTTGTCCATTAGTTTGTGGGAAAACTTAAAAACGGTAACCACATGGAATCATAAGCCTCAAAAACCCAGCAGCACTGGGTTGGAATCATTTATATTTATGGAAACAGGCTGGGAATTTGTAAACCATCTTCCTAGAAGTTCTGAATTAAACTACAAAGACTGCCCTTCTACCAGAAGCAGAAACAAGACTCACTGCTGAGTCAAACATCTACTAACCACACATTAATAGCAGACAGCAAAGAAAACTGAAACCAGTAACAATTTCAAAATAAACCCAGAACTGATTGATCCTGCGGGCAAAGCAGGACTTCTAGAAAAAAACAGAAATGCAATCGAAGACCCTACACTAGCTATAGGCTCACAAAAACTACAGAAAAACTAAACAAAGCGAGGACGCACCAGTAAGTTTTGTGAATACTTGAAAACAAATACACAGGTTGTTATTTCTGGCAAGTGTGAAGATCAGCAAGTAAAAACCAAACGCCCTGCCTGGCAGAACATGAACAGGGGACAACACAGCTCTTGTTGACCCATGATGACATTGGATAAAAGCTCTTCCAAAGCTCAGACGCTAACTCACATTCTTCAGCTGTCTACACAAAAATAAATCAAGAGGGGGAAAGAGTGGTCTCCAAGCCCCACAATACCACCATAACCTTTCTCAACTCCGTTTGCTCAACTCATGTTCAGTGAGGTAAAAACAAGCTCAACATTTCTGGTTTTACCTCACTTCAAGTCTTCTGTAAATCACCATGAGAAAACCAGAAGTAGCAGTGAGTGCCATAGGTTGGAAGAGAAGTTCTCATGCGACTAGAGTAAAACCCAGGTTGGCAGAACCCATCTACAGCTTCCAAAAATCATCTCAGACCTTTACTGGAAAATTGGATCAACTCTAAATTGCAAAGATGATAACTGAATACCTACACTGGTAGTGAATGACCTGTCAATTTGGAGTCTGAAAGAGTCAAGAGCACCCTGCAATTACCAGCCCATGAAGGACAGAGCGCTCAGAACTGATTTAACTAACAGGGTTTAGGGGGTTTTTTTAAATCTCTTTGTGAATTTTAATCTCTCTTTGGTATCTCCTTGATTTACCTCCTGCAGTACTGCTGCCAGCAATGTCTTCACCAAACCATGAACAGACTGGCCACCAAGGTAAAGGGAGGACGATTCCATAGCACTGCCCAATCCTCAAGAAATCTTGATTCTTAATTTCTTTCCCGAGAAGTTCCCAAACCCATCTGCTTCCGTTCTCCTCCTGTGCACTGGGGAAACACGTTCCCCACTATGAAGGGTTTTGCAAGGACGCTGTGCAGCGTGTGAGATGCAAGGCGCTCTCATGCGAGAACTGATAAATAAACCCCACAAAATCCCAGAGTACTTCAGAAACTAGAAGCAAGGGCTGCTGAACTGCTTTCCCAAGGTAATTTTTACCTCTCCAGCTTTAAGGAGTCCAGCAGACGCATAATAGTTCGCCACAATACAGGCCCGCAGCTTGTCCATCATCCTTCTTGCTTCAATCAGGCGCTACGAGAAGAAGAGGTAACGTTTGGTAACAGATAACCACTGCAGCAATCCCCCCAAATCCCGATACACCGGGACCTTGTGTGCTTTTAAGAACAAAACCGTCATACCTGATCTATAACTTCAATTTCATGTTCTTTACTCTTCATTTCGACGGCAAACTGTTCTTTTATAATTGTCTCAATCTTCTGCACAGCAACATCTCGAGCTGTACAAGGGCCACACATGGAAAATGAAGAAGGAATTATTTGTATTTCTGGTTTTGAGGGTCTATTTGAAAACATACAGATCAGAAATCATTACAGAGTGAGAAGTGAAGGGATACTAAGGTTCAGCACGCACGCACAAAAAAAGGGAAGGAGCATCTGTCTGCAAAAGAAAGCAATTTGCCTTTAACAAAGCCCACGTGTATCTTTCAAAGCGGGCTTATGTAGAGAGCTCTTTTTTCCTTTTTAGGCCTGAGACGACCAATAACAGAAGATGGGAAGAACAGGACCCATCTGTTTACTTCTGCCTCAGCAAAGCTGTAAACAGTCAAAGAAAAACTCAGATGTGCTACAGCCAAGCACTGTTAGAGCTGCGATTGTGCGGGATCTCGCTGGAACACCACGTACATTTTTCTGCTCTCTTTGGCCCGATTCAAATCCAGAAAATTTATACCACATCATGCAGCAATAATAGGGCCAACTAATACTTCATATGTTCAGTGCTGCTGGAACTCCGGCTCTGGGGTGCCTACAAGCCTTTCGTTACCCACACAGGAAACTGAAAGCTGCTCTACCTTGTACAAAATCCTCTTCCAGTATAGCAGGCAAAAAAAATTCAGCTTTTCAGCAGGAGTTCATTGACCTCAGTGGAAAGTACCTAGTTCAATATTTCAAACTCTGTGAGTACCTTACTGCGAATTAGCAGGTAAGAACTAAACTGGGAAATTACCTTGTTTTTCTAGAACATGGATAAACACAGGAAGGACAGCTCCTTTTGCTCTCCACCTATTGCAAACTTTAATACTGCTTTAAGTCACCTCCATTATACCAAGGGCGTTCAAACAGCGCCTGTTTTAATCCAAGCAAGAACTTGGAAAAGTAGGAATTGCACTTCTACAAGAAAGCCTGGAAAAGGTCCTCCAGGCTGTGTCAGAAGCACAGTGACCCCACTAGAAAGGGGATCAGAGAAACAGCCTGGGTTCCTCTGAAAAAACCCCACATTGTTTCGACGTGGAGTGGCAGGTGATTGCATCAAGGCTTTGGTTTGAGCTTCGGAGGAAGCATTCGTTTTATCAACGGGTACGTACCTGTTTGAAGGGGTTTCTAATACGCCAATAGAAAGAGTGAAGAAATCAGAAGCAAGTCAAAACTTTGCTGGTATGTTCCAGCTACCATACATAATTTTCCTGTCTGATCAGCTACCTACAACTAGAGTAAGGCAAAGGACGCTTGTATGTGCAACAGGAACATCTTAACTATTTTCACTCATTTCCAGATACTCCTATATATACACATATACATTCTAGGACCAGAAATAGTTCAAGCCTCCATTAAAACCCAATAACAGCTGAATGTGTACATGAGTAATGCAAAATTAAACCCCAGCCATGAACACCATGCCGAGGAAATTCACATACACTTAAAATAAACCTAACCAGATGAAGGTTATGAGATGCACAGTTGAGACAGGGACAGCTGCCTCTCTTTCCAAGACCTACGCTGTGTGACAGCAGCATTATGACAGTGAAAGCCCTTTAGGATTTGCGGTTATATTGCAGAGGCTTTTAGGAACACTTTATTTTCATAGCTCTCCCAGCTTAGCACCAACCACAGTCCCTAATTAAGATCATGTTAGTGAAATTCGTACACTTGAGAAATTCTTGTATCAGAAGTTGGAGATCCTCCATCAGAAGAAGAAAGAACCTAGTTTGGGGAAATCACCTGGACAGAAAGCTCACTTGGCAAGGACAGCTTTCCAAGGCCCTGAGAATCTGCCTGTTAATTAACACTTTCTGAAAAGGTCCTTCAGAAGAGGATTAAAAACCCATCCGCAGCTCCTGGGATGCTTCACCACAGTGGGGTGTGACTCTGTCAGCCAAGCAGGTCAGGCAGTTGGGAGTGGTGATGGCCTTCTGCCATGGGCAGGTCCAGCACTGTAGGGACCCCTAACCAACCCGGCAGACAGGACCACATTCAGCCCAGAGTTCAGCCTCCTCAGACCTGTCCAGGTGCATACTGTCCTCCAAAACATCACCTGCGAAGCCATCATCTGTCCCTGCCCAACTGGCAGCTCCAGCATCTTCCTCTGCTCCTGGATCTTCTTCAGATCCCACAGCCAGCTGCAGTTTTCTCACCTCCCTGCTCGGCAGCTCCTCCCGTCACGATCCTCTCACTGTGCTATGCCAGAAATCACTGGCCCACACCTTGTCCCAGGGGCAAGAAACTTTCCTCTCACTTGCCCAGAGGCGACTGCAACCTGTCCCAGGCACCCTGCCGACAGCTGGTTCCCAAAGTAAGCGTATCCGAGCGTGCCAAATGCAAACCTACTCATCCAGCTACTCTCACAACTGTTTTTCTTTACCCACCGGGTAGCTGCTGCTGCTCCTCCTCCTCCTCGCTTGCATCTTCAAAGCCCTTTCCTTCTCCCTAACTTATCCCTTCCACGCAGCTCCGTTTGACTTTACCTGCCTACTCTTGCAAACATTTGTTACCTTCCAAGAGCCAGTCTACCTGCTGCAGGGTCATGGATCTCTTGCACTGCTCCTGCAGGGTGATGGATTTCTTCTCCACGCCCCCACGCGCCGCACTGTGACCCGTACACAAACCTGCCCCCTTTCTGGAAGCAGACTCCAACCGCGAAACAGAGGCGCAGGTTGGAGCACACCTCAGCACGGCCAGCTGCTGGGAAGGTTCGAATACTTCAGCAAACAACAGGAACCAAAGCGCAGGGCTGCGGCGCCGGAGAGCTTGTGCTGTAGCTGCTGTCATGCACCCAAGCCTGTGTCCTCACGCCTTGCTCATGGTTTAGCTCGAAGGCAGCAATGTCCCCACGTATGACGATCGCACCTTCCTTTGGCTGCACAGAGGCGTCACTCAATTTCTGCGCTGTGGCCCCTCAGCTCCCGCCCCAGACCCCTCCCGAACTGTCCGCTGACATCGCGCACATCCACGGCATTTCTAATTCCACCTAGGAGAGCCCTGGGGTATCAGCCAGCTCCTACCTGACTGTTCGGCTGCTTTGTGGCGCTTGCTGGGATGCGTGACGGTGATCTCCTCATAGTCGGGGTCCTTCTCCGCGATCACCCTCTTGATCCCAGACATGTTCTCTCCGCTGCTCAGCCGGGAGGAACAGTAACAAAGCGTTAGCGGCACCCACAGACACCTCCTGGGCAGCCTCAACCTCTCCCCGCGCTGTGCCTCCAAACAGAGCTGGGGCTCTGCAGTGAACCCCCCGCAGCAGGGCTGGGGGGCTGCTCCCGCTCCAGGACCCCCGCAGGTGGGCGACAGGGAACCCCACGGGCAGCAGCTCTGCTGGGGTGAGGGGATACCGGGGTGAGGGGGGACACCCGGGGGTGAGGGGGATACC
>WEIS01063407.1:0-36973 GCA_013389965.1 Todus mexicanus
CTGGATATTAGGAAAAACAATTTTGCAGCAAAAATAGTCAGTTCCTGGAATAGGCTGCCCAGAGAGGGGGTTGAATCCCCATCACTGGACGTGTTTAAAGGGTGTTTAGATGTGGTATTGGGGGAGATGGTTTAGGGGTGAACTTTGCAGAGTAGGGTTGACTGTTGGACTCGATGATCCCAAGGGTCTTTTCCAACCTCAAAGATTCTATGATTCTTAGGCCATTTATTAAAGCTGCCGCCTGAAGCTATAGGAGTCTGTGACTGCCTATATATTTAGACTGAGGCAGGGGTTTGGGGAGGGGGGTGTGTGTGCGATGGAGGATTAAGCTCTTATATTTCCTCCAAACTGGGAGGTGCTTGCACGCTATTTTGGATCTTGCTGTCAGAGCTGAATCTATGCTGATAGTCACAGAAGCTCACCATGCCTGATAAAATGAGCCGCTGGATGGAGAGCGGTAGAAAAAACAAGAAAGAAAATTACATATTATGATACTATTAATCTGCATCCCTTTTGGATTACCAAGTTTTCCAAACAAATTATCTTAGAAAAAATCAGGTAAAGTGATACCAGAGTTGTTTCCTGCCTTATTAATTTGTTTGAAGACACACAAATAGTAAAATAAAATTAAAAAACCAAGTCAGTTTTATGAAACATCAAGGAGTTTTATTAAGATATTTTATTATGTGTCTCTGTAAGGAATAGACCAACAACCATATAAAAGCTTACAAAGATGGTTAACCTTCAACACTATAAATGTGTTAACGTGACAGAAGAAGTTCACAATTTTGCATCTTTATTGACTTTTTTACAGAGTGAAGGGAGAANTCTTGGTCGCAGTTTGAGTCCAGCCTGAGTTTTCTGAGGCAAACGCTTCTACCCTTGCATATTGCAGCTGTGCAGTTTTCAACTATGACATACCAATGGTGATCTTTGACAGGAGACATTTACAATTCCTTTAAACCCTTTACATTTTACTTTTTTTAGGCAAGTCAATAACCCTGACTTGCAGAGTTAGGAGTGAAAAATACATTAGCACCATCATATTAGTCTTTTACACTTCCCTAATTTTAGTGGTCTTGACCAGCAATGACAGGAAAGTAGAGAAGCACCTTTGGTAACAGAATACAATCCAACAATAAAATTATGGTGACTACTGCCATTAAGGTATTAAAATCTTAAAACACATTGTACTTTTCCACAGCTAATCAGTACAGAAATAGACAATTTTGTACCAAATGATTGCACTGAATTGACCAATGGGTCCCATGTGTTTTGACTGGTTTGTTTGATTTTTGGTTTAACTCATCAGACACATCCCGGTTTCTGTCCATGTTGAGGTAGTTGAAACAGGGAGGTCTTTCTAGCTTTATGGACTGCATCTTGGAAAAAAGGGTAAACTTTGGTACTGGGAGCAATCAGTGCTTTATAAATTGGCTAACATTCAGCTAATAGAACACAGTGTTGTTTTATTAAGTGTTGAAGTTGTATTATAGCACCACGGAGACATGTTTTGAAGATGGAATTTGGTAAAAAAAAAAAATAGAGAAAAAAAAAAAAGCATTTTTACTGTACTTTGTGTAATAGCAAAAAAAAAAAAAACAAACCAAAACACCCTTAATATCAAATTGATTTTTCCCCCAGAAATTTTGTTAATAAATAACTGGGATACAGATGGGTCACCTGTACTAGCTGACAAGGCTAAAACAAAGGAGCACAGTTGGAGTGTGAATCTGTTTGCTGGGGTTTCAGAAAGAGCAGGATCTTTGATTTATAAGAAGCAGACTGGGCCAACGTCCACACCAAATTCTTGATCAGGACCACCAATATCTAAGGGTGCAATATCAACCACAGGCAACCTCATTGTCTTGCGCGTTCTGTATTCAAAGACTGTTTTTCCCCATTCACCAGTGTGTTTCTGTAAAGATAAAAGGAAAAGAAAAAAACCCAACACATTAGAGAAACCAGTGCTGGGCTACGTGAAAGTTATTCTACAGTTTACTAGACTTCATACTTTCTCTTTCCATATTAACACATCCCTCTCAACACCATGAAAACTGGTTGCAGTAGCTGTAGAAGTGACCATGTAGATAGGCATTCTTAACTTCTGGACCTTTTATGTGAAGTCTTGTCGTGTTGTAGACCTTGCAGCTCAGAGGGCGTGAGATCCCTGATGGACAGTAGAGTATTCTGGAGCAGTGACAGTGCCCTGACTTGGGACTGAAATGTGCTCTGCATGCTGGGGGATGATATAAATGGCTACTCTGTTTGGAAAGTGTCTTTGGCCTCTGGAAAAAGTGGTGTAGCTCTTCGTTTTCATGTTAAAGAAATGGCCACAAAGTAGATGTGTTCACGAACCCTTAAGAGGCGGGTTTGCCAGTGTTTGTTGTGGTTTTGGGACCTTAAACAGCAGAAGCAAAAAATTGTGGATGGTGTTGCAGTGGTTTGTATTTGTTACTGAGCAGGATGTGGATGCTCACAGACCAACAAGCTCATTGGTGTTTCTGCTCCTCTCCAGTACTTTCTGCTGCAGTGAGCGTGGCATACACAGTGTAGCAATGCTACATCCGCAAAGTGACTGTGTTTGCCCCTTCCCATAACGACAACCCATGGCTTCAATCGGCTAGACTTGATTTTTTGTATGCCTAGGGTGATTCCTACTAGATGATTCCTAGTTTTAGAGTTGACATAGGATTAATCAAAAGTTGGTCGCTGTGACTTCAGTAACTTTGACTCTAAAGCAAGGTAAAGCACAGATTTAAATGGAAGTGCAACTCACTTTCTACATTTGCTACAGGAGTGACACTTCTGGTGTACAGGATCTAAATTTCCCCAATTAGGTGCTGCTATATCCTTTCCTTATCCAAGTTATGCAAAGCTCTCTCTTCCTTCGTTATGAGTCTAGTCTTCTAGAGGGAATTGTTTAATAAACTACCATGTTTACTTACAGAACATCCATCTTCCAGAACAGCATATGTGAATTTGCTGTTTCCTTCAGCCTTGATCTCACTTTCCACAGAGCTCATCAGTTTCAGAGCTTTTTTAACATTTCCACTGGCTTGATCCATGTAGGCAATGCTGTTCTTGCAGTGGTAGGTGATGTTCTGGGAGGCACGGCTGGAGAGGATGCGCAGGAAGGCCAGCTGAACTTCTGAGACATCCTCTGGAAGCTCAGGATCTCCATAGCTGAACTGCAGAATACAACATAAGCAACAGTTTTTGTTTAATCATGTCAAGTGACAGTCCATAGTCATTATTTCACCCACCAAATGTTTAGCTTAATTTAGTTTCAGTATTATTTTAGGATATTGTGATGTATTTGAGTACAATCCATATGCTATTTTTTGAGCTGTTAACTGTGATAATTTCTTACCTGGAAGCCTCCATTCATAGATTCTCCAAACCAAATGTGTTTCTTTCCCCTGCTTTCGCTGCTCCACCAGTTTTTCCTTGGCACAGTGCTGGGGTTAGCATTGAGACATGTTTCACCTGTTTCCATATTACAGTATACTTTAATAGCATCCATCTTGCAGCCTTGGTTAGGATCAATCCAGTATTCTCCTAGAGGTAAAATAAATAAATAAATATTTTAAAAAGATATTTAATATTTAAAGAATAATCTGATTGCATGATGGTGAACCATGCCACAGAAAATAAGGTGATACAAAAATATACTGAGTTCATGTGAGCACTGTAATATGACTTATATCTGAAATAAATACAGAACTTGCCATGGGTTTTTTCCATAAAATTATTTAAACAAATGTTCATTTATAAGCTTATAAGAAATGGAGTTGAACTCAGTGTATATACTGCGTAAATGCATAGTAAATTAAAGTTTAAAATTATTATTACATTTATGATCTTTATAATGACATTGATTTAAAAAGAAATAATCAAATTTTTATAGCAGATCTCTGCATTTAAATACTCAAAGATAATCATGTTCATAAAAAATAAATAAATAAAAATGTTATCATTGCTGAAAATAAAAACCTAACATACCACTCTTGAGCTCAGGATGGCAGAATTTCAGATCTCTGCAGTTACGTGCTGGATTCTTCCGTGATCCATCAGGGCTAATGATGTTTTCAATCTGGTTGTTAATTGATTTCATTGAAGATATGATGTCACCCAGATTGATATCATTTTCTTTTGGCTCATCTCGATATTCATACCCATAACCCACTGGACCTTTTTCACCAGCACCCAGGGCAGCCGCTCCACCACCACAACAGGGACCAGGAGGACCAGAAGGACCAGGAAGACCAGGCTGGCCTGGTGGACCCTAAAAAAAAAAATAAAATAGTGAATATAGCACCGAGTAGAGAACTGAAAATCAGTGTGGGCCCTAATCTTAAAAAGTGAGAATTTTCACCTAAACAGTTTATTTATTTATTCATTGAATAACAGATCTATTAGACTTTCCAGGCCTTTATTTTCCTAAAATTGGAATTTTGATTCCTAATTTTGTCAAGCTATGACTGTCATTCTTCTCTCTGGGCTTTGGGAAGGAGAAGGAACCCTTTCTACCAAAACCCAGAAAATAACCATTTATTTGCTTTAGGAGAAGTGACTATGCTAGTGACCTTTGCAGCACTGGCCTCTCTAGAGGAGACCAGGAAGCCCCATAGCTTTCAAGACGCAAAGGGAGTCTGTGCTCCGAAGTGGAGATCCTGACCACCTGTTTGCAGAAAAGTCAATGATTATCTGAGACCAGCACAAGATCCAGCACATCAATAGCTACACTGAACTACAAAAGATCTGTATTTTTTTTATTTAGCCTTAATAGCTAGATATGTCCCCTATCACAAATTCTGTTGATGAAATTCAGATTTTTCTGAGGTAGGCATCTGAATGGGAAAGAGCCCTGTGATTCATGAATCTTAGAGACTTGTTTGCTTGAGTGTGCACAATTTACTTACTGCAGGGCCACTTTCACCTCTGGTACCACGGGGGCCAGGAGGACCAATTGGACCTGGGTAGCCACTTGTACCATCTTTTCCAGGCGGCCCAGCTGGTCCTGGGGGACCCTAGAGTAATGTTGAACACAAATAGTATGGTCAAAATAGTTGAGCAGATAATCTTGAATTCAAAAATACATTGTGAGATATTTCCAACATTTCAGGTGTTTTCTTGTTCTTCATCTGTTACCTGTTAAGATGGTGACTTTTTTATTGTTAAAAACGAAGTTTGAGTTAAGGTAAATAAGAAGTTTTTCTTACCCTTGCACCTGAAGCTCCTGGACTTCCAATTGCACCTTGTGGACCCAGGGGACCCTGGAAGAAAAGAAATATAAGTCATACGCCTCCCAGTAATTTTGCAACTAGTTGGATGCACCTTAAATAAAGACACTAGAAACATCATTAAGATTATATGAAAAACAGACTGTATCAGACATAAGAGAGAATGGTTGGCATAATTTAACTGAAGGAAAATAATAGTAAGAAAAATCAAATCAAATGTCTATATGAAAACATATTAGTAATATGATATCTATAATGCAAGAAAGCCAACTGATATCAATGAGCTTTGGGTGACATCTTGTATTCATAAGATCTTCTAACCATATTACCAGTAAAGTTATTTAAATAATTTGACAGACATTTATATTTTCAAATCCATTTAAAATTTTGCTCTGCACCACAAAGAACTAAGCCATATGTTTAACACTTACTGATCATCTCACTGTCCTAGTACGAACTAGAATTCACCAGATTTTTTTGTGTACTCATATCACACATCAGACAACAGGTTATACTGTGTTGTTAAATAGGTTGATGTTGATGGCATTTGTAGTTAACACTTCCACCTTTTTTGTCATAATTAGTAGAGTATTTGAGTTTTAGTTTCTCAATTCTCACTGGTATCATGAGTGCTATTAATAGCTCTTTTCAGTGTAAACTCCTTCTTAATTTTTACTTGTCATAAATACTTAGGCCATGCCTGTCTATCGTCCTTCAATTCTTTTAGCTATTAAAAACTGTTCAAAATGGCAATGCATGTTTACAATTCAGTAGTTAAGAATTCCATGTCCATTTTGCTCTAATATTAAGTACCACAAAAGATGCATGACAAAAGAGAGGCATTTGGACTTTTGAGTAGCTTTTTCATAGATCTAGTTGTTTGTCTAACGTAGATATCTAAACCCCATAGATATTTCAACACCTATTTCTATCTTCCATAATTTAATCTGGAATAGCATCTTTAAATGGATGTAAAAAATGTTGGTTCCAGGTTAAAGTCAGTCACATAGCTGAGAGGGATTATAGCAAACCCATCTTCAGCTGCTAATAGCTTCCTCCAGTTTTTTATTAATAATGATTTCAGGTTGATTCAGGGAATCTGGACTTTAGAACATATTATACAGTCAATTACAGAGGTTCTTTATAATTTTTTTCTTTCCTCAGTAAATTGATTAAGGATAACTAGTTACCTGGGACCTAAACCAGAGGAACTAAGAACAGCTGTAATTCCCAATCCAATGACAAATACTCACAGGAGGACCTGGGAGACCAGGGGAACCAGGAAATCCTCTGTGACCCTTTATGCCGTTGCTGCCTCGTTCACCAGTTTCGCCTTTATCACCACGAGGACCTTGAGGACCCTTTAAGAGCAGATTTGTATTAGAATGAGAAATGCTCAAATAACAGGAAATAGTGAATATATGATATCACAGATACTGTAAATATGACTTACAGCAGGACCACGAGCACCAGCAGGACCAGTAGAGCCAGGAGGGCCAGGTGGACCCTGTAACACAATGCGAATAAGATGATATGGATCACTTGGAAGCTCACTACACTGTCTTTTTATTTCCAGATAAGCAGTATGTTCAAAGTCAGCAGCTGTTTAGAAACAAGGAGATGCTCCACACACATATGCTATTTAACTAGCAAGAATTTTGCACAGTTCCTTTTTCTACTAATGTTAGTCTTACTCAGCTGCATGTAGGCTCTGACACATACCATATGCACTAGGCCCCTTCTTCATTTTGTGAGGTGCTCAGTGGTTAAGCTGTGCTGGTGTCACCACTTTTTGGAAAGAACTTGAAGAATTCCAAATTTACTCCCTTAGCTTAAATAAAGAACATTGCTTGTGCTATATGAGTACCAGATGGGATGCAAATTAAGATTGGGCTTGGTGGGATGATAGACTTTTTGGCATCCTAAGGAGTACCTGGGTTTTGAGCTTCCTTTATATATGGTTATCAGGAACATACACTGTGATGTCTTTCCCCTTGCTATTCTTATGAAAGAGATCCTCAATGCCAAGAAATTATGACAGTATCAAATGTGTGACTCTTCCAAACTTTCACTCTATTGCTGCATGAAATGAACTTTGTATAGAAAGGTATGTAAATAAGCAGTAACCTATTTACTTTGGTCATACCTGAAATCCTCTTTCACCAGCTTTTCCAGGTGCACCACTGGTACCTGCAGGACCAGGGTGACCAGGAGGTCCCGGAGGACCAGGAGAGCCACTTTCACCACGGTCACCCTGTAGACAGTAACAGTTGACAGGATAAAAAAATTTAATGTTTTACAGAACTACAACATAAAGAAAATATTCAGTTGAGCATAAGAGGTTTAAGGAATAAGTTACATAGCACAGGACTATATATATTGTCATATCTAGATAACATTTATTTGGCGATCTAAAGATACTGATGATTGCTTACTTTGCCTCCTGGTGATCCATCACGTCCAGGCAAGCCATCTGAACCAGGGTTACCCTGGTGAAAAGAATAATACAATTTGTTCATAAACTGGATGACAAAAAGACAGCTAATATATATATTTAAGCTTAAATAATGCTTAAAGAAAGAGAGGTTTCAAGAAGGAAGAGTTGCTGGAAGTGGAGAGGCTCAAAAAAGATCTGTAAGAACTGCAGTATTTTGTAAACATATGGGCAGTGCAGTCTCTTGTTCAGTTCCAAGTGAGACAGAGAAGTGGTCCACAGGTAGTAAAAGGTATAGCAGAGACGGCAGGCTAAAGCACATTACATAAAAATGTAATCTGCCCAGCCCCCGCACATCAGACACTTGAGGGAGGCTTTGTGAACCTTAAAGCCCAGAGTCTCCTGTTCATTTGTAACTCACAAGCTAGCAGGAAGGTCTAACACATCCACTCACATCTCTGCCAGGCTCTCCAGGTAAGCCTCTTTGTCCAATTGGACCTTGTGGACCAGGGGCACCGCGTTCTCCCGGGACACCATTGGTACCTGGTTTACCATCTTCACCCTGGAACAAAAAGGGAAAGGATTTCGTTGCAGATAATGCACTGATGAAATACCATCATATTATACATCTTCAGATAAATATGCAGAGATTGTAAAGGAGACTTAGTGAAGTGAAGGGCCAGTGTGACTTCGGTGACAGTGAATACTCAAAATAAGAAAGACAAAAACTTTGCCAAAGTGCTCTCTTTTCATTACTGGCCATATTCATTCAAGGCCATTGAAACCAGATAATATTCCTTACTGTTTTGTCAAGCAAGAAATAATAAATGGGTACGTCTCTTAAGAGCCCAGAAACAATAGCCAAAGCAGGTTACAAAAAAATACCGATCTATTACTATGTTAGAGACAAAATACAAACAAAGCCTCACACCACCTTTTCTTGAGGGAGGTGGAAGTATTTTTCTACTTTGATCATAATATTTAAGCAAGAAACATTGAGAATTAAGTAAAGATAAACAAATTGCAGCAGGTGAAACTATGACTCACTCAAGTCTTGTTTCAAGGAGAGTTTACAGCCCATGACCCTCCTTAAGTGTGTGAAGCTGGTTATACACGTCTAGATATTCTGATCCAGGACTCTTGATAACAGGGATTAAAGACAACCTCAAGTGTCACAGCTGGACATTTACTGGACATTTTAAAGCCTGATCTTGACAGATGTAAACACAAATACCTGCAAACTCTGGGCTAAAAAGTATTTTTAAAAAATACAACATGTTGATTACTTTTTGTATCTCTAAACTATTTTTAGCAGCTGGATTACGGTCATTGCATTAGCTTTGAAACTATTGCTGTAGTGAATGCACTCTCACCTTGGCACCTGCCATACCAGGTGGACCACTCGGGCCACGCAGACCTGGCAAACCTGTGTTACCCCGGCCACCAACAATGCCTTGAGGACCTGGTTCCCCTGGTGCCCCCTGTTTAAGAAAAAGAGAGATCAATCAATACTGAGCATCTTTAACATTCAATTGTTGGCTTCTTGTTCTTGACAGACATAATCCTTGTCTATTGGTGTACCAGTCTCTGGCTGAACCTGTACTTACCCTTTCTCCTCGTGCGCCTGGTGGCCCCTTTTCACCTGGTGCGCCAGGCTCACCTCTTGTTCCAGCAGGTCCTGGACCGCCAGGAGAACCAGCACTACCAGGAGGTCCAGGAGGCCCATCCTTGCCTGCAGGCCCTGCATTACCAGGGGGACCCGGACTACCCTAAAGAGAATTTTTAAAAGAAGAGTGTGAGCTGTGTCAACTGAAACACTAGCACACATTTACTGGCATTGTTCTTTCCTCATGAAAGCCAACCAGACTTGACTCATTGCCTGAAGGCAGTTTTAGGGTCCAACCTCTATGCACCCAAATCTGACCTGGTTTTATAAACAAGATCCTTCTGCCTACTGCTTTCAAAATGGATTTTTTTTTTTCCCTCTACTGTCTGGCCACACAGTTTGCATAACAGAACACCTGCATGTTTTGGATGCTCAGTGGTTATAATGCATCTGACACAGGATACACGTTCCATATCCACAGCTCTGCCACAGAAATTTGAATAGCAGCAGATCCTGCTGGTTTCTTTACTCACTTGTGCCATATGCTTTTAAGGTGGTGTCTCAGACACTTGTGAAATGAAGTGTCTTTCATTAAACTCTTAGCTTAGCAAATCAATTGAAAGAATTGCATTGACTTAAATGGTACCTTAAATAAAGTCCTATTTTTTCTTTTTATTCAGGAATATTCTAATTTGCTTCTGTGTGCAACTATAAGACAGAAAATAAAAATCTGTTTATTCAAATACTTTGATTTTTTTCTTCCATTATTCCTCAGTTACCATACAATAAAAGATAATTTATAGCTTTGATTTTAAAATGGGTAAATCCACTTCATTCTTCGTATTTTCTTAATTTTTAAAAAATCAAAAATCAGAATCTTATTTTTACTATGAGAATCAAAAGTAGGTGCATGTTGAACATGTAAGGATGTTATGAAACAGCTTTTCTTGCACACAGATATTGTATAAGATATTGTAATTAGCTGATGCATTAGCATACATTTCTATAATAGGACACTGCAGACTGGTAGATTCAAATTCAGATGTAGACCATATCACAAGAGAGAAACTTCTCCACAAGAATCTTACCAAACACCTCTGTCCCAATATAATTAGATTTTATGACATTCTATTCTATAGACAACTTCAAAAAATTCTCAGCAGTGTTCTGCAAAATATACTTTTGAAAATGCATACCAATTCAAGATCCTGAATTGAATATTTCTTGAATCATAAAAAGAAAGAGAGAAGATGGCATGTCTGCCATCAACAGAAATACTCAAGAACCTGATCCAAGAGAAGGACTCCACTGACTCTGATGGGCTTTGGAAAGCAAACCATAAAAGAAGGAGGATCAAGACAGTAAGTGAATAAATTGCTATTGCATATGAAATAGGAGAGTAAATGTCCTTTTGCAGAACTTCTTCTGTAAGGTCAAACATCAAATTCAAAATGGTTTTGTTTATGTTATATTCATGTCAAGGTACATATAGTTTAGTATATTAATATATGTCTAAATATATCCACAAGATAAGAATAAAAGGGGGATAAGATATCTTACATTGTTACCAGGGGGACCAGGTAGACCACGAGCACCAGGGAAACCAGAAGCACCCTATAAGAGATCAATATTTCTAGTTGTCATTTTCTAAAGATCAGAAAAACATGAACAAATTGATTTATATACAATGGCTGACTTTGAATTATATATATCTGTTTTGCTTAAAACCTGAATTAAATGCCCTTGAACTGAACAAGAAGTTCAAAATGTATTTGTTTTTATTTTATTTTTCGCAAGGGGAAGTCCCACATATTCCTCAAAAGTGAACTAATGGATACTGAGAAACTTGGCAAAGATGGCATGTAAATGTAATAACTGTTGTGATAAGCCATTTTAGAGCTTTGGATCACTGTGCCAAAACCTATTTTTGCATCTAATATTAAAATCAATGTAATCCCTAAAGGTGTTGTCATTTACATCGTGTTTGTTGTAATAGATAGAGTAATTTATCAATCAAAGAGATACTCACAGGGCCTCCAGGAGATCCACGGTCTCCTTTTATTCCTTGGGGACCAGGTGGACCCTACATGGAAGAAAACAGATAAATCAAAATATTTGATACATAGATTAAATTTATAGGAAGTGTCAGTAAGTTTCAGGCAGTTCAGACACTTGTATTTTGGCCCAGCCACCTTGAAGCTGAGGGAGAACTGAAAAGACCTCTCCCTATAGCACAAAGGAGCAGCAAAAACTTACTGGTGCACCAGGACCACCTTGTGGACCTGCAGCTCCAGGGGGTCCAGCCTCTCCTCTTAGACCAGGTGCGCCTCTTTCTCCTTTCCCACCAGGTTCCCCATTTTGTCCCTGTAGAAAAATTGTATCATTATATTATGTGTCAAAAGATGCAAATGATATCACTGTGATGAGGAAAACCTATCCAGATAATCTTCTGAAGGGAATTGAAATATTAAATTAAATCTAAATGCAGCTGAACTCTATTGGTCTACCAGTACAGGAAGGGAAGGATAAATAAATGTTACTCTGTGTGACTGAGTACAGAAAGAGTAGCAGATGAATCAAATATATGTAGCAGATGTGTGTATTAAAGGGGTTACGGCAAGCCTTTCTGAGATGTGAATGAACTTAGAGAAACTGAAAACTGATTATCACATTCAGTTTCTTTCAAATATTTATACTTACTGGAGCTCCAGGGAAGCCAGCAGGTCCAGGAAGACCTTGCTCTCCTCGTTCACCCTGTAGAAAACAAAAAGTCAGCAATGGAAGATGTTACAAAGATAGGCTTCACTTTATGAATTAGAGAACACTTTCCTGAACACTGCTGAAGTTTCTTTTTCTTATCAGCCTTTGAAGGAAAAAAACCAAACAACAAAACAACACCCAAACCAACAGTTTCTCCTGAGCTCTAAAAACAACTGTGCAGGTATTACCTGATAATTATCTATAATGTGATGAACTGATCTCAGTTACACCTATATAAACCATGAACACAACCCAGTTAGATCAAACTGTGATCTGAATGTACTGTTTTATCAGTCTAAAAGGGTTTTTTAAAGTTTATTTAACTGTAATCTAAGATGGAAACAACTATTGCTCGCATTCCTGGCCTGACCTGTCCCCACAGCCTTCAAACTCTTTTACAGTGTTAAAAGCACTGATTTCCTGAAGTCCTTAGCACCTGTAAATCCAACAGTCAACAGGCACCAAATGTGCTTAGTTTATTTTAAACTCAAACCACATGTGTGGGTAGGTACAATGCTGATATCTACACTAGACTAGAGGATCCATCATAAAGTTATACTGGAAGAAAAGTGCTATCACTTACAGGACCTCCACGGGAACCCATTGGACCTGGGGCACCTGCTGGACCAGTTTCTCCCTGTAAGGACCAAGAATGATTACTAGGCATTTTTCTTTTTCCCATGACACAGCCACCAATGTGACTCTTTATAGTATCAAATACTATTACAGAAGATGCTCTACCTTATCTCCAGGTGGGCCGGCAGGACCAGGAGGACCAATTGGACCTACGTTACCCTAAGCAATTAGAAAATAATACATTATCAAAATATGATGACGTTAGTTCCTCTATTTTGATCAATAACATTTATGTTTCTCTGTAAACAGGTTGCTAAAATAGAAGTAAGTCTACAATGTCAGTGTGTTGTTGCATATTATCTTTTGAGTGACACTCTGAAATCATACCTTTTTTGCAACAGGAGAGATCTCCAATTGATTAATTCTCTTCCTCCCCAACCCTGCCTCCCTCCCCCTCCACTGTCATCTAAACCTAATCCAAAACCATCTGAAGTTAATAAGACCCCTTTCAATCATAGGCAATAAAACTTATCCATTTGCCTAACTTTTCACATCACTAACTGGTTTCTTCAGTTTATATTCAGCATCTCTTGACTAGCCCTCTGACATTTTTCCTTTTTGAGAAATTAATGTGTACCGTATGGTTTGAAATAATTTTTTTGTATTTCCTCCAAGTTGCTGCATTTTTATATTGGTCATCTCTAATTATTTTGGCATATATGCTGCTTGCATGTACTGCTCAGTTATATGTATATATTCCAAGTGCCTATTTAATGCATATATGTATAAATATTTCATATATCTTAACCTTTAGAAGTATTCTGTATGAGAATACCTACTATCATGATGTCTTTTTTTTTTCTTCATTATAACTAGTATTGTCCTGCTCGGTCAGTTAGATTTAGGAAGCTAGTAACATTCTCTCTATTTTTGTACTACTGCTTTCCCTCCAAAACATTGTCCCAATTAATTGTAATCTTCCGCTTGCAAAAAAAAAAAAAAAAAAATCCATCTGTCTAAAAACTACTATTAAGTCTAATTTAATATTTGAAACCATATTTGCACTGCTGAAATGAAGTACAATGGCATTACTACTTTACCTCTCCTAGATGGCATTTATTCACTGTAAGTTTACTCATGTTCTAAGTGTAGGCTACGTGGAGCTGATTAACTGGTAGATACTCTAGTAGTAAATATATATATAGTAACTGTATATAGATGTGTAGAGTAGACTACTCACTCTCTCTCCTCTTGCACCAGGAATGCCATCAGCACCTTTGCCACCAGGTTCTCCCTAGCAAACAGGAGAAGTAAAAGCATAAGCAAAGAGCAAGCATAAGGCAAGCGTGGGGTGGGGTAGGGGTGAGAAGTTGAATTTAAACATTACTGAGGAGAGGATTTCATATTGAGGGTAACTTAATAACTAGATTTCCTCATCGTGAACGCACAAATCTAAAACTGGGGATGACAATCTGCCCAGTGTTCAGCATTAGATACTAAATACTTTGATGGAAGAGAACTCCCAAATTGATTAAAAATGGAGACTATGCCAAACTGTTTGCCCATGGTTTAAACTATTCTCATTGTTTATTAGCTTCATTAGGACTGTTTTGATGTACTCCTCCCTCAAGAGGTCTAGCACAGCAACATACCTGGCATATAGTAAACCAGGTGAAAAATCCTCTATTTTTTAATATGCAGGACCCATATTACATTGCTAAATCAACAGCACTGCTACACAGCAGCAGTTTCAGCACCTCTAAAATCAGGGTAAAAGTGAAGACGCGGAGAAACCCAGCGCCTTGTGGGAAGCGCCCGCAAAATTAGCATAAAAATGGCAGGATGTGGGTGTGTGACCTTATCCCCTTTTGGTCCAGGACTTCCAGAAGCTCCTCTTTCTCCTGGCATTCCCTGTAAGCCAGGCAGCCCTGTTCCTCCTGGGGGCCCAGGGGGGCCAGGAGGACCCTAAAGAGTAACAAAAAATAATTAGCAATAATGACAATAATAACAAATATTATTAACCTGAATATTAGGCATAATAGTAGGAAAGCAAGCTAGTCTGTGGGTACCTTGGCACCTTCTGAGCCAGCAGGACCTGGCCCACCTCTTGTTCCAGGAGGTCCTGGAGGACCGGTTGCACCACGTTCTCCTGGGATACCATTTTCACCCTGTGACAAAGAAATGTGTTATTTCAGGTTCAAAATTTGCTAATTCATTCATGTCATAGAAATATTGCTGTGAGGTTTACCTTAGGGCCTGGGAATCCGGGTCCTCCAATATCACCTTTTGGCCCCTGTTTATGAGAAAATAAATTCAAGTTATCCATGCACTTTACTTACTAAATCTGCATTGCAGTTGGCACTCTGTTTCTCTCAGCTATTATCGCTAAAATCAGACTTCTCTCATTTGCAGAGTGCTGATAGCTGTTTAAACTTGGAAATGTAATCTAGACAGAACTTCTCATCTATTTTTTGTTACTTAAGGAATTATTACTTACTGCTTCTCCAGGCTTCCCATTCTCTCCAGCTGGTCCTGGTCCACCAGGTAATCCCTAAATGAAGGAACAATGTTCTAATTTATATTACGTAAATAAATTATGCATTTTCCTGTCTAGCAAGACATACCCAGCTCTTTCCAATTCTGTATAAAAGGAGGAGGTACTAATTTGATAGCTAGAGTTCTTACATAACATACTGAGCTAGGTGTCTGGTTTGCAGTTATGAAATACTAAGCACTAAGTTTTCTCAAGTGGTTCATCTGTCTTACTTCAAAATATGATGATGTGCACCCTGATAAAAATGAAATGTCTCGTTTTCTTTTCTTTTTATCTTTTTTTTTGACGGGGGTGAGGGGTGGTGGGTGGTGGAAGGGAAGGATGGGCACGGGAGGTAGTGAGAGAGGGTATGGGTGTGTGTTAGTCTATTAAAAAGAATCAGAAACCAATAAAGACACAGCACCTGGAGGCCAGGTGGACCTGCTGGTCCTGGTTCTCCTCTCTCCCCAGAAGCACCCTAGAATCCAGCAAAAGAGAACAAAAATATAACAAAACTGTCTGAGAACATTTCAACATATAAACACCTCCACATCACCTCTAATCCATGCCTCCTTATTGTGATCTGATGACAACATTGCACAATCCCAAAGACTAATTTATCTTGGTGTTCTGGTATTTGCTCTTTGCTCCAACTGTTAGGTGTATTTCAGCAGACGCATATACACTTTACACTACTCTGAAATGCTAAACACATTACAGGGAGCAATAATATGCTTCAGTTTGAAAAGGTGGTAGGTGCTGAAGAGCTCTAAATTGACTTTTCATTTCAACTTTTATGAGGTATACCCAATTCAGGCTTCTCCTAACAAAGTTTTTAGTATTAATTTATTAAAATAATGGCAAAGAGGAGCTCTTCTGTTTGCTATCATAAAAGCAGATTTCCTTATGTCACTAAAAATATTTTCCTACCCCTAAATTCACAGTCTCTATCCGTAGATGTCAGACCACCTTGGAAATAACTGATAATGGCCTCTTATGGGACTACCACACTTACAGTAGGACCAGGAGGACCTGGGAGGCCGACATCACCATTCTTCCCAGCAGGACCCTATAAAAAGACAAAAGTAGACTATGGCTATGGGTTTATATAATTTTTAGAAGACTCACAAGATTATTATTAATATTATATCATTATTAAATTATTACACTATTAAACAAAATGTTAATGAAACTTACAGGCGTTCCAGGTGGTCCACCAGGGCCTCTTTCTCCATTCTTACCAGGTGCACCCTTTCAAAAGAGAAAAATCACATTTGAAATACTTGTTCTGGTCAGTATACAGTAACTCGAAGGTGAAGCTCAAGATAACCCCACGATGGAGCAATTTTTTTTTTTTTTTAAGATTTGACTGATCAAGCATAAGTGCAGGAGACTTGGAGAAATCCCACTCACCTCATTGCCCTTAGGACCAGGGAAACCCATTACACCGGGTTGACCACGTGGGCCTGGAGGGCCAGGTGGACCAGAGCGGCCAGATTCACCCTGATTACCCTGGGATACGCAAAAAAGAAATAAAGACATGGCATCTGTTAGGTGAAATAAATGAGTATCCATGACTCTTAAATAGCAAATGAGGGTGAGATCAGGCTAGATATTGTTGTTCAAAACATGGTATGTGTTTGTGTTTCAACTAAGCTTCTGCATACTCCGTATTTTAAATGGCATTAAATGATTCACAGAAGGATTTACAGATTGTTATTAGAATGAGATTTACAAAATACTATTATAATAAGACAGCCTATAAAGTGATCTAGGAACTGAAACAAACAAACAAAAAGTGGCAATTAATCTGACTGTGATAATAACCTGTCATGTAGATACTGTGGAATGAGGGTAAGAGCAGTAGGAAGACTAGTATAAAATATTTGCACAGTATACATACTGGAGGGCCAGGTTTCCCATCACTTCCAGGGCTTCCTGGAATTCCCGGCAAACCCTACAATTGAAGAAAAAAAAAGTGTAGTCTTTCAGTTTAAAATGTGTATTAAGTTACAATACATAAATATAAATAGATATTTTAAACTCCTTGATGATTTTAATCTCTTTAATAAAGATTAAAAGTTCTCTCACTTCCCCCATCCTATTAAAGTGAAAAAATTGAAGAAAGCTACCAAATTATCACTTTCTCTGAGAGTCATTGTATATAGACAATGCATCATACACTAATCAATGTGCACAAAAATTGTAATCTTTCATTATTCTAATTTCAGATGGTAAAAATCAAGGAATGAAACAATTTTGACTATGTACCTCTATTTAAAAGCAACACAATTTATGACCTATTTTAGTTAACTTGTTTTATATTTTTAAATATTATTTTTGTAATATTTTTAATAATTCATTTTCATTTCCAGTGAAATCTTGTTTAGCTCCCAGAAGCCTGCAGTCAGGTTGACTTTTGAATTTCAATGTATTCGTTGCCTGCTGTTGCTAATTCTCAGTATAGCTCACAGAAAGTTGTTACGTTCTGTACATATTGCACAACAGGTTACCTCTGAAAATCTTCTTGATATGTACTATGAAAATCTTACCACAGCTTACTTGCTTTAACTGCAAATAAGCAATAAATGCAACATTGAAGTATGTTGAATATATTCACGTATGATTTAAGTGTATAACAGAAGCCTATTTAAAGAATAATTTAAATATAAATATGTTTAATTTAAATATAATTAATATAAATATAATATAATGTATAATATAACTATACTATAAATGTATTTAATATAAATATATTTAAATACATTAACCTATATACCTAGCAAATGCAATAAACATAATGCACTTTCTAATAAATCACAAAGTTTGCTAAAATGTAAATATATATTACAATGAATCATCCAATGGTAATTCACAGCAAAGCCATATCTCATGATGGTGCATGGCATACTCTGAGGACTGGCAAGTGTGTCCAGCTTCATCAAAGCTTCCTCATTCACTTCTGACAGATGTTCTCTGAATACCCCATGTCTCTGCACGAATATTTATTGCCTTATGAATATAGGTAACCTACTTAAACGAATTAATAGATTTTTTTCTCCTAATGGGAGTCCTCTATTGTATCAACTCAGATGAGGCATCTCTAATAGAGTTCATATTGTTTTCTTGGAGATGTTGCGTCTTACTCTCATTCCAGGAAGACCTGGGCCTCCATCTTGTCCACGATCTCCTGCAGGTCCACTCGGGCCAGGAGGACCTGGGCTACCACGTTCACCTGCAGGACCCTAAAAAAAGAGTTATTGAAATTCACAGCAAGAAAATCAGCATCATACTGAATCTGAAATTGTCCATTCAAATCCACATGGATTCTCCAGAATGTTGGGTTTTTTCTTTAGAGGAAGACTTATACCTTTTCACCTGGAAGTCCATTGCTACCGGGTAAGCCGCGGAAACCAGGGGAGCCCTGCCAAATAAAAGAACAAAATACTGACCATTGGCAATATGATTTAGATAATGGCAACTGGGTTTTTTTCTAAACTATTTTAAATTATACATATTATTATGAAAATTAATGGAAGAGATAGAAATGACATTTCGCTGTAGCAAGAATTATTTTCTCTTTGGATATAACTCCTGTTGAAATCATAGCCTGTCCTCTATTACTTTTAACTGGCTGCACATTATTTATTTATGAGCTTTCTAAATTCATATTAGAAATAAAACAACACATTCAGTCTTGAACAATTACTTTCTTCCAATTCAAGAGCGAAAAGAACTCTGTCGTAGTGTGTTAATATTTACGCTTACTACTATCTTCATTACTTACAAGAAAACTGAATTATAAAATTTAATTTGCAGCCCCATTTATATATTTAATATGATTAATTTGTTCATTGTGCATCTTTGTTTTCCTCATAGCTTCAGCAAATACTGTGATTAATTACATTAGGATTCATAAATAGATCAGCAAAATGTCCTTTGGTTCAGATGGGAACAGAAATCTAAAATTCGTAAGGGCGTGGCTATTTATTTTGTTGAATAAATGAATTCAAGAATTCCCTTGTGAAAATGCTCTTTGGAAAGTTATCAAA
Organism: Todus mexicanus; assembly: GCA_013389965.1. NCBI lineage: Eukaryota > Metazoa > Chordata > Aves > Coraciiformes > Todidae > Todus > Todus mexicanus. Next base: position 19,208 of record WEIS01063407.1, read on the forward strand.
TCAGCTAGCCCAAAAGACCTGTTGGCAGTAAAGACATTATAACACAGTAGGCATCTTGACAATATTCTTGTTATTGACATTATTGACATATGAGAACAATTGAAAATTGACTTAAAGACGTAGCTTGAATGTAGAAGAATTTGCATTAATTTCATTTCTCAGAGCTGAGATTTTGTCTTTTTTTTTTTGTTGACTGAGAAATAATTTTGGAATTTGTACTTTTTTTTTTCCCCCAGTGTACTTGTCACAGTTTATGGTTGCTTTTCATCATAAATCCTTTGATACGACTTCCAGATATGTAAGATCACTGCTTCTTCAATATCAAAAAAAGAAGGAAAATAATTTACTTCAGACTGAGATAGATCCAAGTGCTGAATTTTGCATGAGGAACTAGATAAGAATTCTCCCCAGTTTCGTAACCCATTTTCACATCTGGAATTTGCTGAGAACAGACATGAAGCCAAATTTCCCCTCAAATTACTTTGAACAGCAGATTTTGCTGTCTGTGGATTAACTGAAAATGTACCTCATCCGCATGGTCATTTAGAGCAACTTACCCTTTCTCCAGGTGTACCAGGTACGCCATTCTGGCCAGGTTCACCATTCGCACCTCTCTTGCCTTCCTCACCAGGTGGTCCAGGAGAACCTGGAGTGCCATTTTCACCCTGGCAAGCCAACCAGTGATGTTAGAATTAAAAAAAAAACACCCAACAACCAAACAACAAAAACAAAACCTGTATTTTGTATAGAGAATGATTCAGGGTTCAGACTTCCTTTGAAGAAGTATCTGAATGCATTTTAAAATCACTTACACGCTCGCCTTTTGGGCCTGGATCTCCTTTTGCACCATTCTTACCAGGTTCTCCCTAAATAGGAGAGAATTAAATTATGGATTGCAACAGAGTATTATTCTAGACCTACTAGATGTGCTAACATATTAAGAAGTAGACATGATATTCAAATTATTGACTCTTTTTTATTATTTTGTATTCTCCAAAGGAATTAGTATGCACTGGTTGTACCTGGATGTGGAATGCATGGGGCCCCTTAAAAATCCAGTGAAGGAAAGAAGTGATGCAATCTTAAACACCACTGAGTAAAATTTTATGACTGTTCGTAAGCAGTTTCAAGCACTATTGAGACTTTTGCTTGAAGTCCCTGAATACTTTCTCTGACAAAGAGCAATATGTGGTATAAGGGTGTCAGGAAAGAGTCTGCTCAGTAAATGACAGCATAAGAACAGGTAAAACTCACTAGGTGTAATGGATTGTGTACTCAGCCTGTGGGAGTTTAAACAGGCGAAACTGGGATTTTAAAACAACAGATTTTGTTTAATGTAGCCATTTTGGACAAGTTTGTGGTGTTGTTATGTGTTTCTGAATTGGTAGATAATTAGGAAAACAAATATTCCTATCATATTTATGTATTTTTAATACATAGCAACATATTAAAGTGAGAAAGCTAAATAAATATTTATAAAAATAATTGTCTATTGTTACTATAAAATTATTTATTAGATTATCTCAAGTAGTAGGACAATTCAATGTGTTGTGGGGTTTTTTTAATGCTACCAGAACTTCTTTCACTATACTTGTTCATACAACAAGTGTAATTTATTAGTAACTCACCGGAGAGCCTTTTGCTCCGGGGTTTCCACTTGTACCTGGAGGACCAGGAAGACCGCGGCCACCTGGCAGACCAGGAGCACCGGGAATACCAGAAGGTCCCTGTAGAGAGTGAACAGCAGACAGGAGTGCAGTGAGCGTGGCATTGACGGCCTCTGTTCAGTCCGAACTGCAACTCTCTTCAACACTGTGTAGAAACAATACACTGATCTGAAAAGTTCCTACCATTTCACCCTTGTTGCCAGGGCTTCCAGCTCTTCCAGGAGGGCCCTGAAAAAATAAATGTATAAATGACCAATGCTGCTCACCTAAGACTAAACCAAAAGACATGTTGGGCTTTGTGAAGAGCAGGTTGCTTCACAGTTTCCATGTGATATTTACATACCTGAGGCCCAGGTGGCCCAGCATGACCCTGAGGACCAGGTTCTCCTCTCTCTCCAGGACTGCCACTAGAACCAGCAGGACCAGGAGGGCCAGTTTCACCCTATGGGAAAGAAGTAAAAGTAGTAAATGAATGCATTTCAGTAATGTCTCAGGGTTTCTTCCTCTATTGTGGCATTTTTGCATGATTTGGGAAGGAGGTTACCACCACCATCAATAACTTGAGTGCAAGAGCCAAAGCAGCACGGTGATCCCAGTGCTGAGGCACAAGGCATCCATGCACTCCAGTCAGCACTCGCTGCACACCTCACTAGTTGTGGGAACATCACTTGAGCCCCTCCCGTAATGCAACATAAAACATTGGGTCTATCACTCAGTGGTGGTTTTGGGTGAGTATTTGTGGAGGTGGTGAGGATATGGTTTGTCTTGTGCTGCATATGAAAACATATCAATTCTAGGCTTGCAAACAGTGTAATAGCAGCTCGAAAAAGAACTCACAAAATAAAGATGTATAGTGATATAAGCTGGCTAACTAGAGTAAGGACCAAATCCTGCATCTTTATCTGAATACCTTAAAACCTGGAGAACCTGGAAATCCTGCAGTTCCAGGGGGACCTGGGGGACCCTTTAAAGTGAAAGAGATACTATTAATGCAATAGTAAAAAACATATGGAATTAATCTTAAGTTAAATAAATGTCTGATTAAGGAATTTTTCTCTGAGTAAGGGAACACCTGGCAAAATAGTAAATATAAATCACACTGTAGAAGGTGAAGTTTGGGTAGTCCTAAAATATCACACCTACATCTTAGTTACACTGACTTTTACATGTTCAGCTAAATTCCTAGGTTGTAAATTTTAAAAAGATGAAAGCTATCACTAAACAGATGGAGTTATAAAAAATTTTGAAAATTTGTTCTAATTATAAAAAAGATGTAGAAGGAAAAGAAAGCCAATATAGCTGTTACACATGTAAGTGGCCATGCTCAGGTTTCTAGACAGATGGGAGAAAAAAATTTTTGACCACCTTAGACAGCTAAGCGATAGTATTTGATAAGACCATTCAAAATTTGATTTGCATCGAGAACAGGAATTCTATCCATCTATGTACTCTCTGAGAATAATCTGGTTTTGGATTCATGCATTTTCTGGTTTACGGAATTAAAGCTCTACTATGGAATTGTATGTTTCAAGTATCTGAACCAATATAGTTGTGAAATATAATTAAATAAAATGCTCATTATTAAACCAGTGTGCCTCCAGTCTTGCTAGCACTGCAGAACATCAGCTAGAAGTAACTAGACTTGAGCAACACAAATACTTAAAGTCAGACATCTCTAAGTCGTCTTACAGGTGGGCCTGCTGCTCCTGGAGATCCGTCTTTGCCATGGGCACCCTACAGAAAGAAGAGAGGTGTTGGGTACAGAACACTATCCCAGACACAGAACCCACATGTTTTAATGCTCACAACTCACAGACCATCTTTTTGTGTCTGTACATTCCCACTTAGTTGACCAAGACAAAGGATTCCTCAACTGTGAAATCCTAAAATAACAATTAACTAAATATTTTGTGAAAGAATATCCAACACTTTTCATGACTTGTACTGTAATGATGAGATAGCAAGAAGCAAAAATGTATTCTTATTAAATTTGTTAAGTAAATAACAGTTACAAAGCATCATTTGTGTGGACAGTTCTTACTGTTAAATAAATAAAATTGTGATAGATGTATATTTCAAAGTAATAGTTACATCTACTTCACATAAAAGACTAAATTTCACTCCAAAAACCTAATCAACAGTGGTATGATCTAAATACTTTTGACTGTCTTATGGACACGTTAGACCACGTCTGCTGCTCAGATTATATCATGTTTGTACAAACAAGTTGCTGCTTATTATACTTTAGCTGTGCTTTGTTGATTGTGTTGGTTGCAATGAACTATGACTTCCTTCAGAGCAGATAATGTACCACCTAATGTCAGTCAAAGAACAATTTTATCTTTTTCCTGCAGGTTACTTCTAAGATTGCATTTTTTTATTCTCTCTTTCTTCTGCTTCTGCCCTTTGCTTCTACTCCACCTCCCTGTTCCTCTTGGCTGAACCTGAGCTCATGCTGAAACATTGATGTTTTAATATGTTACCTATTCATTTTAAAAAAGGAAATAGTAAATAAGACGGTGAACACATTGTGAGGTAAAAGTGTTAGGTCTTTAATTGGAGATTGAAAAGTTTCCATGTATGACTTCAGAGGTGCTATGTAATTTTCTAATCCTCTGCATTAGAACTGCTTTAAGGTAAATCTATGAAGTAGGAAATTCTCAATATATTGAAACAAAATATGCGCTGCTTCTGGATAAGAAAAACAGCTGCAATTACTTACAGGGCCACCAGGATTCCCGGGTCTTCCTCTTTCACCAGCTGGACCTCTTGGTCCCTAGAAAACATAAAAAAGTCTGTTAAATTGTTTCCAAAATAATATGGATGAGTAAAAAGACATTGCTCTTATTTGCATATGTCAGTATTGCTCAGTTCATGTAGTGAGGTAGTTAAAAAGGAAGATGAATAACTCAGTTAGCTGGGAAGCCATTGGCACTCTTATTTAAATATTACAGTATACACATATTTACCGGTTGGCCTGGTGATCCATTTGCTCCAGGAAGACCAGTTTCTCCCTGTTATTGAAAGAAAACACCAATGACAGAGTGAACCTTGGTGAGAACGGTTTTTTGGCTTATTCAAGGGAAAGAGACATAAAAAAGAGACAGCCCAATCTGTTGCCCCTTTCTGCATGGTACTGAGTGTCCTCACCATGAACTAGGGTCTGTGAGGTCTAAGAAGTCTAAACAAGTGTCAGAACAAAATATTAAAACAGAAAAAAATATCAGGAAGATATGGGCTTTTAATTATGCAATAAAGTCAGATCATCTAGGCATGCCCTTTCATTTTGGAATCTCATCTTTATTATTGCTGGGAAACTGGGACATGTTGTGGTTCACAAAGTCTAACTCTTTTGGAATAACTCTCATTCTTTAAATGGAGATATTCAAAGAGCTTCTTTAATGTTTAATGGATTTTTACGATTTTGTAATATGCAAAGCATAGCTATATAATCAATGATGAAGTGTGTTACTCTACCCATTACAAAGATGAAATGTAGTTTTTTACCTTTGGACCAGGAGCACCACTTTCACCTCTGGCACCATCTTTTCCATCAAAACCCTGTGGGGAAGGAAAACAGTATCTAAGAGTTGTATTCCTCTTGCATTACAGAAAACTTGATTCTTCTCAGCAAAATATTAAGACAAACTCATATAAAGGGGCATACTTTCAATAATGAGTGCTGTTAGCTACAGGAAGACTTTCTGAAGGAAAATTCTGAATCCTCTATGTCTCCATGGCCATTAGTGAAGTGTGGATACTTTTCTGAAAAGCATGCTTCAGTCCAGCATTAGGGATGGAGCTCTACAACTGAGGTAACTAGATAAAATTGAAGTTATTGTTACAGAAGGTCAGATTACACTGTCCAGAAACTGGCCTTGAATTCTATGATTCAGTCTCTTTAGCAGGGAATTGATGACTGAAAGAGCACAACAGTGCAACCCCATAAATCAAGTAGAGTAACAGATCAGCTGTAGCCAATATATTCAATACTTACTCTTTGACCTTTCATCCCAGGCATCCCAGGCATTCCAGGACGTCCCTTGTGACCCTAAACATACAAATATAGAAAGATTAGTAAATCACCTATTTACTGTATAAAGGGCATAAGCCAATGTTCATTGCGTGCTATGTTTGCTTGAGTAATTTAAAATGTGAAAACAAAACTTTTGATTAGAAGATCGTTGTTACTGGGGGGGTGTTCCATACCGGTAATCCAGGGATTCCACGGTCTCCATTTCTTCCTGGTCTTCCTGGTTCTCCCTGTTGAAGCAAAGTAATTTTTTTTTTTTTTTTGGCACTGTTATGCTATTGCTTCAGTTACTGGCAAAGAACCAGCCCTAGTAGATCAAGGTGAGTCAGAATAAGCAAATGAAATTTCCGCCAAAGACAGTGGGGAAAATTATAGCAGGGTGATGGTTCACTATATAACTGCCTTTTGAAAAACAGCTGCCAGAATTCATAAACTTGATTTTTAAGAAGACTTTGGTTAAAATCTAGTTTATTTCAAGCCAACTTTTAGGAAGAGATGACCACAGGAAACTTGTTTTTCATGGTGAAACACTAAAAAAGGACAAAAAATTCAGCTGCTTGTCTCGCCTTGTACTACATTTATTCAGACTCCCAACTATGACACAGCTGGTGGTTTCAAAAGCCTTAACTCTCAAAACAAGATTTAAAGGGAACAGACAACTACCATTACTGCCTGCTTTTCTTTATAGCTGAAATTTATGTTGCACCAGCTTAAAATAGCATATTTCATACTTAGGTTGGGGGTTTTGTTTCTTTGCTTTTTAATGATGTCAGTAACTTTGCCTGCTAAAATTGAAACTTCTTTGGAATGGAAATTTATACCTTAAGTAAGCCAAATTTTTTACAGTCATGTTGCCAGATTGAGAAATGAGGGATGTAAAAAGTTCTTAAATGCAATGATATCAGTGTGCTCTTCTGTTTTACCACTTCATGAACTTTAAATCTTCCCATTTTAATCATTGGATGAATAATAGCGAACTTACATCTTTTCCTGGTGGACCAACTGGGCCTATCATTCCAACAGGGCCTGGTGGTCCCTGTAGAAAAATAATTAACATTAACTATAATGACTAAAAATTATAACATAATAATAAAACCCCCTCTTTCAAATTAAAAAGGCATTAGGTGTCATAAAATACTTGTACATTTGACATACATGATAGTAAACAGGCATTCTTGCTTGTAAGATATCCTTTAGGTATCCTGTAAGATATCCCATCCTGTAAGATAGCCTTTAACATATATAATGATAGGTAATGTATACGTACAGGAGGGCCAGGTTGTCCTGGTTCTCCCGGGGAACCTTGGTATCCGGCAGAGCCCTATAATGTAGAAAAAAAGTGCAACAGTGAAGATGTGAACAATTACATGCGTTGCTCCATGGTGCTACTATATTTTATAATAGTCTCATGATTATAGGGAAAACAGTAGTCAGAACTGTCAACAAATAACTAGAGGTGAGATTAGCAGAATCAAGCAGAATATGCCTCCATGATAAAATAATTAAATCACTCTTCTAAAAGGAGACGTACATCAGAAAACCCAGACTCTGTGTATATTCACTGAATACGTATTAGGATTCCCACTTTCCTTAATCTCCAATTAAATTTTTGTATGAATAAATGTTTGGGAATGTGTTAAGACACCCTTAGTGATTGCAGAAAGCTCAACACGAACTTAAGCAAGCACAGTATATTGCCCTCAGCCACTGAGTCTTGGTGGTGCATAGGTGGTATAGCCCAATAAATAGATAACATTTATCCACAAAATTCTTCAGCATAGTATCTAGATTTATCAGATGAAAATGTACCTTTTTTTTTTTTTTTTGACAGAAAAAAAAGAGAAGCTAATATAAAAGAATAGGAGATAATTATGAAAAGATTAACTTTACTTACAGGGGGACCTGCATGACCAGGTGGGCCGGGGGGGCCGCTGGGGCCAGGGGGTCCTGGAAAGCCAGTCTATAGAATAGATTAAAAAAATAGTCATTATATTAATTTAATACAGCTATAAAGCTTAATGAAATTGCAATAGTCACCAATAACTGTGAAATATTTTTTACATATTAGCACAGAGAAAAATTCATGGTGAGATACACTTGATGCAGTAAAAAAGAAGAATCAATATATATACATATTGCTAAATACATTGTCTAGTACCTACAGTCCCTTCAGAAAAGGGTTCACCGGGTTTCTCTTTGCAGCCTTAGCTAACACACTCCACAAGATATTTTCAAAGGTGTGGGTTTTTTTCCTTTGAGCCTTCTCTAGACCCCCACAAGGATTCTTGCAGCTCAGCTTTACAGCTACCTAAACTTGAGGAACAGATAACTGGAACTCCTAATTCGTTAACAGAGTAAATGAGCTTTAGCTTCTCTGCAATGTAACTGAGCTTTGTTAGCCTAACACTACATCTTCAGTGATGGAGTCAAAAGGTACTAATAAACTTCTTTGCTAGTCTTTATACCAGATTTTGTTTTCTAAAACTAATTTTAAAATTTCTCACCTCCATTCAGGAGCTATATTACACATACATATACAACTCATTAGAAGGACTTCATACGATAAACTCTTTATGAACCTAGACTTCTTAGGACTTACCAATATACTGAATTAGGGCCATATTTTTGGTATTGTCAGCAAGGCAAGCATTTTCACCAGTGAAATATTTTCTGAACTTTAACAGTACTAAGCCATAAGAAATAAATATTAGTCTGTACTAACCAAAGGACTCAGAAGATGAAACATCAATATACATACTGTTTAACTCTAATCAGTAATACTGTTCCTTATTTTAACTGGTAAAAAGGGAAAATTTATGAAGGAAATTCTCAAATTGGAAAGAGTGCTGATACTTCTAACTTCCTGTAGCAACGATCGCAAAAGCATTTACTATTGCAAAACAGTAAACATTTGAAAATTAGCACAGTGATTTACTGCAGCCATAAGTGGCTCTTAAAAAAAAAAAAAAAGGTTTTTGTGAAATGAAACTCTTCATGGATTTGATACAGCTGAAACAATTGAAATATATTAATTACATGAGAATCACTGGATGCTGCAGTACTGGCAGTACATTCCACAGCTTAATATTGCACACTGTCATACTGTGTCAGAATAGATCATGTATTACAGATGTTACATGAATCTAATTTTCATGACACAAGATCAATAGTATTGCTATACTACCCTAGTATACATAGCATAGTATACTACTGTACTACAAATATACTATGTTAATATTAGTTCACAGAGTGTCTTATGCCTGAAAAAGAGAACCATTGTAATATTTGCTGTTTTCTAGTACAAGAACTGAGCAGTTAGTTAGTGTCTGGGTAAATTGGGTCGCATTCAATGTGTGAATACAACAACCAGTCTTTTGATGTTAATTGCTGGAACTCATTTGGTATAAAATAACTCCGGATTCAACAGGAATTGGAGTAATCATCTCATTAATTTCAATCAATTGATTAGACTTATGGCTACAAGCAAGCAAAACATTATTTTTTTCAAGGTGCACACTGAGGAGATAAACTAATAGCTCTGTTATGACATTTGCTTGATGCCAGCATCTCCAGACTGTGAACAAATGAACATATTTTAGAAAATGTGCACTGTGAAAAAGACAAAGACAATACATAGAGCTTATATGAGCAAGTAAAGAGAAACTGTAGTAAAGTACAAAATCAGTCCACAAGCAGTGGAAAGCCAGTGGTAAAACAGCAATGGAGAGATGTGTGACTAAGGAAATACCAGGCATGGTGACCACTCATGGACAAATGTTGGTGCTATAGATGGTATTTTTCAGTTTATTATTCTTCCAAATTATTTCAAACTGTTCAAGCTGAAAATTGATAAACTGAATTTATAAATTAAAAAATAAATTAATCTATTTAATGAGAAACATTTAGTTTCAGTCATTTTAGTTACATCCACCTGGACCCGCTCTGTTACGTATTTTGCAGTCAAGTATTGCATGATGAAATATAAAAGACCATATTACCTGACAGCACACAGACTGCTGTGGCTGAAGAGATTCTAGGGTTTCCAATTAAGTTATTTGTTTCTTTTTTCCAGGGGTCAAACCACAAGAAATCACTAAACACTTCAAGAAAAAAATGCCGAAGTACAGAGAAGTAGACATAAATGTTAACTGAAAGTTATCTCAGTTATCTGCCTGGTTCAGCACATTCCGTATTAAGACACCAAGTAGCAAAGTGTAGATGATATGATAAGCTGTGGGCAAAAACTGTGAGAAACTGAGTATGAATAAATGAATAAACAAACACAAAAACAGATAGTTGAAGAAGTTGAATGCATAGATGATCATATTAGCAAATGAATGATGTAGAAATAAACAGATTAAAATACAGGTGAGAAAATAATGAACTATTTTTCAGGAAAAACAATGTCATGAATAGTAAAATTGGTTTTGCAAGATGATCTGATGGAACCCTGAGAAACAATACATTTGCTTGGAACTTCCTTGATATGTTACAACACATGATACCCAAACCTTGTTATGCAGCATTGTACTGAAAATAACTATTATGCTTAGTGAAGCAGCAGCCATTTTCAAATAATAGCAATTCACCATATCCTCTAAATAGCAGATTGACTGAACCAAGAACACTCCATGTCATCGGTGGTGAATATCTCTAAATTCCAGCTCCTAAAAGGAAAACCATGAGTGTAACACTGAAATTTATTTTATACAGGAAGCATGGCTCATGCTCAACTCTTTCAAGCAATCCACGTTTTATCTCACTAAAAAAAACCAAAACCAGCTGTGAAAAACTTGGGCCAGGCCTAGTAGGCGGATACAGCATCCTTAGTACACAGTTCGAATAGCTGTGGGTAAGAAAATGGTAACTGTACAAAGAAAAAGCGAAAAGCTTTTGACTGCTTCTGGAATGAGAAAAAAAAGATCATAAGAGGGATTTATTTGTTATCAGGCAAATGTAAGTTGTGGAAGAGTAAACAAGCATGGAGTATCATGAATAAAGACAGAATGCTGCTGAATGGGTCGAGGAAGATTAGGGTCAGTGGGAGAGGTAAAAAGTAGTGGAAGGGAGGAAGCAATTAGAATATCAAAACAGAGAAATGAGGATGGTATGCAAGGGAGAAGGGGATGAACATTTAAGTAGTGTAAGAAAGTGAATCACAGGCATATTATGAAGAAGAAGGTAAGAAAAGGAAAGGAGAGAAAAGACAAAGCCCTCAGATAATATACAGTTACTTTCTAAAATGATATTGCCAAGCAAACTGCTGCCTTATATCACATTCTATTTGCAGAGAACAATCAAATGAAAACTTATCTTGTTAAATTAAAATCAGGATACATACACATCCAAGGTGTAATCTACAAGCAGAAAATTTGTTCTTTAAAAAAACAGAAGGAACAGAAAAAAAGGCTATATTATCTTACAATGGCCTGCGGGTAACCGATACCAGCTGAACCAGCCTTCACGTCATAGGAGTCATACTGTGGAGAAAAACTCTGCAAAAGAAATAGAGAAAAACAGAAAGGAAAAAAAAAAAAAAAAGAATAAAGGTGATTGCTACAAATCAAATAAGTTTTTTGTTGTTGTTGTTGGTATGGTAAATGTATGGAAATAACTCCTTTGTAGCTATGAATTAGTACTTGTTTGACATATAGCTGCCATATATTTAAATCATTCATAACAGAAATCCAGCCAGTATCTTTCTTTTGAGGTCATGGTCATATTAATTCCCTATGCTCTATGCACTCTGTTTTCATCTTGACAGCTGGGCCTCAACTAAACCAAAAAATTATGATTCTCTCTCCTCTTATTCTTGTGTGACTGCTTTTAGCCTTTCCCACCCATTTTTTTTATGTCTCTTTTCTGTTAGACTTGGTTGTCACTCAAGGAAGTTGACTAAATACTTTATGTTGCACTAAAGAGTGCAACAGCTTATTATTATTTCCTAATTTCTTTTACCTGTGATTGATTAATATATCATTTCAGAGTAATTTGTAGCAAAAATCTCTTATCTATGTATAAGTCTGTCCTTCCCTGAATTACAAATTTATTTTTTTTTACCTCTTGCATGGGAACTGACACATCTCAGAAAACTGAGTTTTACACTTTTTTCCTAGCACCATTTTTGACCTTTCCCTTTCTCCCTTCCCATTCACTATGTCACTCCAAATAATTCAAATTCCATCACCACTTTTGAGCCCAAGCAGCTAAGTCTGAATGGTTTTTACAATTTATCTTGAAACAAATAGAAGCTCAGCCCAAGGAACGGAGTGAAAACATGTCCTGTGGGCCTTTCTGAGAGTGCTCACCCACTTACATAAAATACTGCTTAAAAAAAAATAAAACTATGAATTCTACAGTCAGTTTTCAAGGAATTCCCATGTAATTGGCATCTGTTGATTTTATTATGGAGATATTAATTGAATAATATGGCATTGATGCAGTTTATGCATTGGTGACACATAGGCAGTCGAGCAGGAAAGGTTCAATATGTAGAATGCAGCGTTCTGCCTGATAACCCAAATCACTGTGGACCCAGCTCCTTTGCTGACCAGGTACAAGATGACACCTGTGCTACTAATATAAACCCTCACAGGATTCAACAGCACATCTTTGTTACAGAGCTGGAATGGGTGACTAATTTGTCCTGTTATCCTTTCCTGTGTCTGCATCTGCCACTGCAAAACCGTTGGCTCTCTTGGTATGTTATTGTGATGTCTGCTGAAACTGTTAACAGATCCATGGGGGCATCTCCCAGAATCTCAGTCCTTCAGATACAATCCCTTTCAGACTTAAACAAAACCAAGAGATGTTCCTCAGTTTTTGGCTTACCTGGGAGTGAGCAGCATACATGGAAGCTATACACAGTGGCCTATGTTCAAAATTAGCAATTGTTTTAACATGTGATTTTTAACAATTTTGTGCTAAACCAGTTTGATCTTGTAGAGCTAGCCTTGCTCAATTGCATGGGAGGCAACATCACCTCCTAACAGAGCGCAACCTGTGGCTCAGCTCCTTTAACAAATCCAACTGCACAGAAACTTTAGTCAAAATTAGCTCCTTTGCTGAGTCTGCCCAAGTCTTCAGAAAAGAATTCAAGATTCAGTGAGCCAGAAATAAAGAGGAGAATGCCAAAGAGTACTTACGTGACACTTCCCTTCAAACAGAGTACCTGTGTTTTGGTCTCCTGGGAATGTATGTTTACTAAACATGCATTAGATAAAATATAGGAAAGTAAGAGCGTTCCCTAAACATTTCTCGAGGGAACATACTCCCCCCTGTACACTTTCCTCCTGATCAGGTTACTTCTGACTTGCATAGTCCTTCATCAGATCTGGCCCCAGAAGTTTTACAAAAATAAGGTAAGGCAGAGATTTAATTGCACTCCAATCAAATTTGGTAGACAAAACCCCACCTACCACTCAGCTGTGTTTTTCAAAGCCACAAGTGAAGAGACTGGTGCCACTGAAAGCAAAGTATATGTGAAGGAATGGATGCTTACAGTATTAGTTTCTATGTTTATGAGCAAGAAGGTAGAAGTTGAATGTAATGATGACTTACTCCTCCATTTATACTGGGACATGACTGGCAGATTCCAGGGGCACCAGGAGCTCCAGGACTTCCTGGCTGTCCTGGAGGTCCAGGGGCACCACTCCTGCCTGGAGGCCCAGGAGAACCCTGCAAAGAAACAAACAGAACAGATACAGACATTGGCACTTGCCTCCATCTGCAAGGGCATTGCAGGACACTCTTTCCATTCATAACAAAGTCTGTGTGATTGTCGTGGGAAACTTTCTCTATTAAGCATAAATAAGGCAATAACTGAACATTCAGGGAAGACATAGGCAATAGACAAAATTTTCATATGGAAACACTTCTTAGTACATAAATACTTATTGCAGCTGGTATTTGAGCACATACACTAGAAATGTTAAACACATCAGTTTCTGAATCTAAAATTAATACTGCCCATGGAGTCCATAGATTTATTTATTTTTTCCTACTGGGAAGAAATATACCAAAAATAACAAATGTAATACAGTTTGGACTAAATTATCTCTCTCTGTTTTTCCAGTTTAAATTTTTGAGAGTTTTGCTGAAGCTAAAGGATTGCTTCAAGGTAACTATACAGCACAGCCCTGAAGTCTGTGCAGACATCAATTAAAGCTGGGTGTATCAGCAGCTTGAATGTGATATGTAACACTACAGAAATTGGCTCTTGATTTTGTTAGTTTCCTTGGAAAAAAAAACCCCAAACCAAAACAAAAACCATGCTGAACTTACAGGGTCTCCCTTGGGGCCTTGACTGATTACTCCAGGAGGCTAGGAAAAAAAAAAAGTAATTAAATGAAGAAAGAAAAACAAAATAATCTAAACCCCTAAATATACACACACACAAGAGGAAAACATTGGAATATAATTTTATGAAATAATTTCAATTTATTCTTATTCACTATATTTAAAAACTGTGGGGGTTTTGGTCAGTCCATTTGTATTTTCCCCGTTCATCTATAACGTTACACCTCTCCTGTAGGCAAAAACATGACTAATGAAGTCAATAGAGCTTTGCCACTGAGTACAACGGAGACTGAAGTCCAGTGTGGAAAGTAGTAAGGGATAGTTTTTTTGTATCCTTCTGCGTCTAGCATGCTGAGTGTGATAATGCAGATAAATATAACTTCTCAGATCTACTGCTCCAATTTATTTAATTGTCAATTAATAATTTATCTACGCGTGTCTTTGTGACTTCTCAATTAATAGTTCAGAATAGTTTTTATGTTTTCAGCTGCAAGTGGCAGCAAAGAATATTCAGTTTGTATCTATCTTGGATCTTTCAAGGTGGCATTTCCCTGTACACCATCCAAGGTCAGCAGGACAGCTTCCAGTGGGCTGGCAAAACTCATATATTGAAGATGGGCTGACGGAAGTAGTCCTTTATTATTAGGATTCGTAGAGCTACAGAGCCTCAGAGCCCTCAAAAAGAGAGGGAACTGTGTCTCCAACATTCTTGTATGTACTGCTTGTTTACACTGCTAAAACTGTCCAGTGAAGTAGCTCAGATAATCTGAAAGCAGTACAGTTGCACTAGTATGGTGTAACTAACAGTAACTGACATATTTTTATACGACATTTCACGTTTAAACAGATACACTATAGAGCTGAAGAAATACATCATCTCCCTTTCTCTTCCATATACACACCCCTTTCACTTTCTTATTTTATCTTCTGGACAAGAATCTTCAATGTGTCTGTTGAAATCTATGTAGTTTAATAGAATCTCATGGATCTTAAAGACAGATGAAATGTTCAGATAATCTTAGAGCTCAGTACAGCTTACTGAAGCGGTTTGGGCAGCGGACTTGGTATGCACCAATATTCTTGATTTTCCTGAAGTTAAGTTGCTGCAACTGGTTTAGATAATCTTTGTGCCTATAAATAAGATGATGACAAATTAGGGATGTAGGGCTTGAATCACCTTTCCTTCACAGGGCATTAAATCAGAAATAACTCTGCAAAAGGAAATTTACTCTGTCATGATGTAGTATTGAGTTGGTAAGAAATGCAGACTCTCAAGATGCTGTGAAAATTGTGTAACAGACCTTAACTCTGTGTTGGCATTAGTCAAAGCAACAAATAAGCTGTTTGCATGACTCATATGCTTCTCTGTAAAATGAGGAAAAATAATGGCTAATGGTTGCGCTCTGTCCCTTTCTACTGTTTATCTGTGCCTGTTGTCTATGTAAAACTTCGTTGAAGAACTTTATGCTTTCAGCTGCATAGCTCAAAGGACTATCAGATCTGACACCATTTCTCTGATACAATACAGAAGTATTCTTAATTCAACAACAACAAAAAAAGATAAACCTCTTCGAAAGTTCAAGCTGTTTTGTTTATTTAATTTGGCAAAATTTGACCATCATAAGTATTTGCCTAGAGTTAGAACGTGACAAGCTTAGCATTTAAAAGCATCTAAAACAAAATGAATTGAGATTGAGAAGGAAGCAACATCAAAGTAACAACACTGAGGACAAACTTACTCTTGTAGGTTGTGGCGTTGTTTGTGGACAAACTGGACAGCACTCTCCAAAGGGAATCTCTGGGTTGGGACAGTCCAACTCCTGATCATCACAGATGATATCATCACAGAGAACAGATCCTGAGTCGCACACACAGATTTGGCATGGCTCTGGTTTCCAAACATCCCTGTCGGCATAACTCTGTCCAAGATGGGTACATCCTGCAACTGGAGAGAAAGGCAGAATAGCGTTCAATATTATTTCAAATGTGTTTTCCAAATCAAAGATGAATAACACGAAAGCTGCTGGATAGTATTTTTTAGTTTCTACTGTAATATAGTTTATGCATGTGAAGTAAAAGGCTAAATACTGCTCTTCAGACACTGGGAGGATCTGTTAACTAATTGCAGAGTCTGCTCTGAATCTATAAACAGACATCAATGGAAACCTCCTGGAGCTGATCCAAAGCCCAATTAAATTTGTGATAATCCCCTGTCTCGCGTAATTGTAGTGTCAGACTGAGTTACTGTGTAATTAGCAATTGAATTCTCAGATACAGCTGAAAAGGAAACATGCCAAATCTCTCAAACATGTGTATCACTTGCCCCCATGTGCCAACATGAGCATTTACACTTGGGTGCAGAATAAGTCATCTGTCCAGCACAAACTCTTGCCACTAAAAAAAGTATTTTCAAAGGTTTTTTGAAAGCCAGCCTATGCAATGGATCTAAAAGCATGTTCACATTAATTGACCAAATGGCTCGCAATGAATATGTCATCTGGCCTCCTCAAAAGTTACAAGTGTCTGTATTTTCAGAAAAAGCATTGTTCATCTGTATTATTCATGGATTTGTGAATCCCTTCCAACAGCTATTCTAATTGATCAAATTTGTTGTAGATAATGAATTTGAAGAGACAGATGAAAATGAGTTTCAAACATTACATTTTGGGTTTGTATTTTCTTAGAGAACCTAGACCCAGAATGCCCAGTCATTTAAGAAGCCAATATACAAATATACAAATAACACTACAAAGTTAGACAAGCTCCTTGGAAGTTTCATAGAAGTTATTAGAAATCTCAGACTGCACCAGTGAGTGTCTTGAATAATAGAATTTTTTTTTTCCATGAATAATTCAAAATAATTTTGGTTACAAACACAAAATCCTGGAGAAAGAGCTATTTGTATACCTACATCATCTTCAAATCCTCCTATCTTTTGTACCTGAACAGTTCACCTTCTTCATTGCCATGTGTTCAACCGAGCATAGTTTTTCAGACTCTGCTTCCCACCCAAAGTTACACTCAGCTGCTTTTCTTCATCCATATTAACCTCACTTTTTCCTCTATGCCACCCATGAAATTCATTACCTGCTTGTGTGAGCTCTGTAAGGATGATGGGAAATACAACCAAGACCTCCTGGCTTACTGAGGGGAAAACCAGAGTGGGGATGTCGAGTCTAGGCACTGCATGTTGGTTGTTGGGGTTTTTTTCCCCAATTTCAACCACGCTATAGGCTTTCTGTGTGTACCAGCTTATGTTATCTCTGCGCTTCAATTATAAAGGAAGCAAACAGGAAAATCTTGACTTGTCAAAGCTGACACTACTTATGGTTGAGTTGGTTTTGACCCCCAGACTGATTAGAACAACAAGAAGATGCGTAAAGCTTCAAAAATCCTTTTCAGACA
This sequence comes from Todus mexicanus, assembly GCA_013389965.1. Classification (NCBI taxonomy): domain Eukaryota; kingdom Metazoa; phylum Chordata; class Aves; order Coraciiformes; family Todidae; genus Todus; species Todus mexicanus. Next base: position 36,611 of record WEIS01063407.1, read on the forward strand.
TTTTCAAGCCAATATTTTTTTTCTCTGCCTGATATTGGGCTGGGAGCCAGTATTTTACATTCTTTTGACAACACAAAAAATCTTAAAATCTAAAACATTCCAGTGGCATATGAAAACTAATCCCCCTCAGACATTTTCTGTCACTTAGAAATTCACTTTTTCCTTTTCCCTTCACTTCTCTGCCTTTTGGGCCTCACCAGAAACTTCAGATCCTGCACAAGAGAGGTGGAGGAGGACTGCTTATTTCCAGTACAGCATCTTCCGTATACCATGCACTTCCAGACACAGGGTCATGGCATCAGAGGATGCTGCTTGAAAGGATGACACTAACAGCCACTACCTCCAAAGAGGCTCTAGGTACCC
>WEIS01063413.1:0-11679 GCA_013389965.1 Todus mexicanus
ACAAAACAAAACAACCCCAAACCCTAAGTGCAAAGGATGTTTATGAGACTAAATGTTCTGGATTTGTTTACCGCTCCTCTGCGTCCCTGCCAGCCTCAGCTCTCCCTGCTCAGGAGGAGCCGAATGACTGCTTTGGGCTCAGGGGGGGATTGCTGAAATAAATCACAGCTTTTACTCTGCAAACTTCCTTCCCTGATCGTTAAGCGAGCGAGACAAGGTGTCTACCAACCCTTTGCTCCGGAGTGTGATGCAGGTAGGATTATTTCTACTTGGTATCAGAGCAAGAAGGTGCCCCAGCCAAGGCGGTTGGACCTAAGCGATGAAAAGTAGGTGGTTGTGGAAGCAGCAATCAAAAGAGGCAAGGTAGAAAATGGGCGAGAAGAAAGGCACGAAGAGACAGTGACTTCTTCAAAGAGCTGTGGTAATTCCATTACACAAAGAGAATCCAAGGCTGCAAAGTCCTAGTCGTGTTCTTCATCCTCTGCTTGTAGGAGCTGTCAATAATTTGACCATTATGGGTTTGCCTCTTACTGAATTTCTCCCGCTTCCAGGAAGGCTCTGGGGTTGTGCTGCGTCTTGCTAAAACCAGAAGTATCAGATTCTCAGAAAGAGACTAGGCTTTTGAGGTTTTCAGACCCAAACTATTTAGAAAAGGATTTTTTTCATCTGTTTATCTGAACTCGGAATGAACTGCTGAAACGTTTGAGGTTTGTCCCTAATAAAAACATGGGTTTGAATCGCCGAAAGATTCCTCAGCAGAAATACAGCCTTCAAAGCGAGCAGAGGTGGTTGTGCTTTCCTGGGGCATGTTTTGCTGGGAGTCAAGGCTAACTTGCTTTAAACCGATAGTCGAGGATGCTGAAAGCTTACAGATTGATCCCATACAGCTTCTGCTCTTCTCGTGAATGGAACCTCTTCCTGAAGCCAAAGCGTGAGGATTCGTTTGAATCTGAAAACTGTATTTGAACTCAGATCTGCACCTTTTTTTGCCTGGGACCTGCTGGTAGGACTTGTGAGTTGAACCGCTCTCTGTGCTCGTTTTTGCTAGCTCTCTCCAGCTCCTGTTCCAGCCTCCACATCTGGCACCATGGGTCCTCAGCAGCAGGACAGCATTGCCCAGCATCTCCCACATTGAATCCGTTGTGAGGGTTCCTTGGCATTGCGTGGTCTTGTGTGGTGTCACCTGGTTGCCGTTTGACCCATCCTGTCTCTGGAAGTCTGGACCAATGTAAAAGTCAAGCATCACAGCAGTAAAAAGTGTGGAGATATCCAAAGCTGACGAGGGGTCGTCCTCTCCCGCTGTCATTCGGAAGAGGAAGTTTTCACTGATGCAGGTTGAAGTTGTTTCCTTCCGTCAGAATTGTTATGATTTACAAAGAGCAAAATATATCCACTTTAGAACTAACCTGTTGGAAGTGCAAGTGATGCCAACCTTTGTTTGTTAACCATTCCTCCTTAGAAAGGAAGCTGCATTTTGCAACGCGGCTTCGTCTCAAGCAAAAAGCCTGAAATTTCCTTTTCTGAGAACGTCAGAAGAAGACATTGCAACAATTTCAAAGCTTTGTTGCAACTTCGTTTTCTTCCAGCCGGGAAGTTTGACAAAAATAATCCTTGCCATTAAAAGTTTTGTTTTCAGCAGATCAACGTTTTGTGCTTTTTCCCTAGAGAAAAAGTCTCCTGGAGCAATTCCTGCTCTGGGCTTGGCTCGGATTTGAACAAAACAACAGTGTCTCCTAGTGGCTGACTCCGGGGGAATGGCCAAATCCATCTTGGCTTTCAAGTACCTCTCCTTTGACCCTCCTCCTAGATCTTTGCTCATCAGGGAGTGAGAGAAGCGAGAAATGAATTGTGCTCTAAGCAACAAACCATTTCAGGAGCCAGAGCACTATCCATGGCAGGCTGTTTTCTAGGCTCCAGTTAGTGTTGAAAGAAGGTAATTACATCCGAAGGCTCTATTGTGGGACTCTTGGCTCATCTGCTGTTCGCCTTCCACGCTACAAACACGGAAGTTCACATCAGCAGCCTTACCAGCATGCAGGGCTATCCATCCTCATCTTTGCCCACTCGGTCCTGCGTCCGGGTTCCACCGCAGGACGCCTGAATGTCTAACATCACAACTGCCCTTGTCATTGGGTTAGTTCTGCCCCCCACCAAATCTGCGTGCTAAAGGGTGATGAAGATCTTGCACGTGAAGCATGATTGGTGTTCAGGTGCTCTGTGCAGCCATCTGGGCCACCCCTTGCTGCAGACTGTATTGTACAGTCCTTCCCCTTCCTGTGTGGCTGGATTATAACCACAAGGACCGAGGCTCTTAGTGCTCTTTCGCTTGCAGAAATGGTTGAGCAAAAGACCATCTATTGCAGGAAGTAATTTAGCCAGTGAATGATGGTTCATTAGCAGCCCACAGACTGTTGCTGCCTGTAGTAGGGGCTGTGTGGGCTCGTTAACTCTTTCCACCCTCCCCTTCAATGGCCTAGGACTGAGTTTGCTGAGTGTAGAGTCAGCATTACAATGCTTTTCTCCCTTCGGAGCCTCAAATCGTGCAACAACATCCCCAAGAAGCTGCCAACTTCTAAGATAGTGTCTAGCGATGGATGGGAAATAAAGGAAGCTATCATCAGTCAGGCGATGAGTCAGATATGAAAATAACACCTTTTTTTCTAGACAATATTATTACACCGAGGAAATGAAAAAGACTTGTTTTCTTTTGCAAAGAGTCAGGCTTTGAGCGTTAGAAATGCGCATTGCAGAGCCTGGTGGTGTTAGAGAGAGTAGCTCCAGGGAGTGAGTGAACCTCTTCCCACCTTTGGCATCTGTCCTGCTATGTTTTGGAGCCTGGATGCTGGGCAGGCATCGCTGCGCTTCCCAGGAAAGGGAAGTCTAAGAAATGTCTGGAAAGCAGGATTGAAACCCAAAGTAATTCAGTGCTGATGGTGGAGGGGGGGAAAGGAAAAATCAGTTCTTGGATTTAAGCTGTGTGTGGTCTTGTGCAGTCAGAGAAACCCACGTGGATCCTGAAGGGAATCCTGACCCTCGAGGCCACACTGCTGTCATTTTAACAAAGCCTGCCATACATTACTAACCAGGACTTCAGAAGGAAAAACCATCTTGGGTTTTTCTGGGGAATGGTTTCCCAAGGGAGGTAAATATCTGAAGGGAGATAAAACCATTGATCCTCCTGACTTTCACTGGTATTTGTTTTCCTGATTCTCTTAAGAGATTTCAAGTGCTTTGTTTGTATATGACTGGAGCTGTGCTTTGGGTATAGCAGTATCCATAAAGCCTTGCTGGGCTTAGTACAATAAAAAACTGCGCAAGTCCAAATAGAAGCTTTAGAAGCCGTATTAGCTGTTTAACTGGATAACTGTCTCTTGCACTAGTGAACAAGTCCTCTCCTTTGCATAGCTTCATTTTTTTTTTTTGGCCCGTGTATTCAGCACGGTTGCTCTGCAGCTGCTCCAGAAACGGGCTGGAATTCTGTGCTTCCAGCAAGACTCGCAGGGACCATCCATGAGGTTTGTCTGGCGTTCCCCTCAGACACTTATCTCCCTCCATGGCTCTCTGAAAGGAACATGAGAAGATGGAGCAGTTGTGCAGCATTAGCACAAATCACAGAGCAGGAGGAACATACCAACCCATCTTTAAGTGTTTCCTCTCTGCACCTATTTGACCATGTTGCTTTTTTGTCCCATAGCCGGATGAGTTGACCAATGCCTTGGAGATCAGCAACATCGTCTTCACAAGCATGTTTGCCCTGGAGATGCTCCTGAAGCTCCTTGCCTTTGGCATCTTCGGCTACATCAAGAACCCCTACAACATCTTTGATGGGATCATAGTTGTCATCAGGTCACTGCCAGTTCTTTCTCCGCTGTGGCTTTTCTGCCGTGGGCTCAGACCCCCTCAGTTGGGAAATGGGATGGGGAACAGGAATGACGTGGTGTGTGTTAATCCAGGGCTCGCTGGCCATGATGTGCTATAATTATGCTGGCCTTCTAGATTCCTGTCCAAAGTAAATGGACCTGGCAGATGGAGAGCAAAGTCTATTTACGCCACGCATCTGGCACTGTGGTCAATTTTCCACTGAAGTGCAGAATGGCTTGTGCTGGGAAAGGAGTACTCTGAGTGTCCGTACCCCAGCAGCGTGCCCTCCTCTCCTGAATTAACACGAAACTCAGGCTAGAACAGGGCAGGCAGGAGAGGGCACTGCTCTGTTGTCCTCTCCCAGGGGAGCCTTGTCCCAGCCTAAACTGGGAATGTCACGTCACGGGGATGAGAAGCTTGTGCAGCACCTCTCTGTGCTGAGACTCTTTCTAGCAGTGCTGTTTTCCCCTCCATCAGTCATTTGAGATGGAGAAGTCAAGGGAGATGCAGAAAGTGCAAAGCAGGATAGTGCTCTTGGCTTCAGTTGGCCCATCCCTTTGATTCAGAGAAGTGAGGAGCAACAGAGGCCCAGGACAAAGGCCAGTCTGTGGCCTGAGCCAACCAACCCACCCCAACAAATGTAAATCCCTCTAGATAATTCACTTGGTACAATGTTGTGATCCACATTTAGTGGCTCAACTTGTGACTGGTTGTAGTGGTGCAGACTAGCAGAAGACACGCTGTGTTGTGAAGAGCCACAGAAAGCAAGGGAATCAAAGCATCGGGAAACCAGCTATAAAGGGTAAAGGCTGTGCATGAGCACGTTGGTCTGCACAATGGGGAAGCAAAGGTGGTTTTCAGATTCAGGAGCGTAGCAGGCAAATAAGCTCCCCCTTTAGGGCTTCAGTGGTGTGATATCGTATAAGAAAGCAGCCTGCTCAGAGCTTTCGCAATACAGCACTGCCATTTACCCTTCTTCTCCTTCTTCTTCTTCTTCTTCTTCTTCTTCTGGTGTTCCTGCAGCGTCTGGGAGATCATCGGCCAGTCAGACGGAGGCCTCTCTGTGCTGCGAACTTTTCGGCTGCTCCGGGTGTTGAAGCTGGTGCGTTTCATGCCCGCCCTCCGTCGCCAGCTGGTGGTCCTGATGAAGACCATGGACAACGTGGCCACCTTCTGCATGTTGCTCATGCTCTTCATCTTTATCTTCAGGTACCGGAGGCTGCAGCTGTCCTTTGATTAATTGTTCAGCTTGCTTAAGGAATACGTAGATTAGCGTAACGATGCACTGCGTGTTTGCTGGGCTGCCTGCAGGGTAGAAATGCTCACAACACGCTGACAAGCAGACACTCCCCAGACTCTTTGCCTCTTTCCACTCCTGGTTTTTCATGCGGCGCTGGAATTCTGTAGGTGAATGAAGTACACAAAGAGGCAACAATTGCTCTGGAGTTCCTGGGAGGATCCAGTTAGCCGTGTCTCGGGAAACTGTCAGTAACTGGACTCTCCCTGTGATACATCTGAGATGGAGGTTGTACAAACTCCAAGACTTCTTCTGTCTGTTTGACCCTGTAATGCTCCTCAGGATTCCGTTCATGGAAATCAGTTGGATTAGGGAGCTGGCAATATGGTTTGCTATTTTCTAGTCAAAGGGGATCCAAGATTGGACTTTAGTGTAGGCAATTGCAAGGAAAAGTGACACAGAAGAACCAAATGGCAGGGGTTGATCAGTGATGATGTCAGTGGTGGAGCAGAGCCCTTCTTCCTGGGAGATACCACTGACACACAAAACACTGGGAGGGGAGAGAGAGTCAAAAAAATCCTCCCTGCAACCATATTTCACACAATAACATGTTTCTTCCATCTTTTTCCCTGCTCCAGCATTCTCGGCATGCATCTTTTTGGATGCAAGTTCAGCCTGAAAACTGACACAGGAGACACAGTTCCAGACAGAAAGAATTTTGATTCCCTACTTTGGGCCATTGTGACGGTCTTTCAGGTAAGCTCTGGATCCTCTGGGAAATTATTCCTATAGACTACCCGGACAAGTTATTTCACCTTTTTTACAAAACTTTATTCCAGCGAGTGTCAAATTTGGACTGAAATGGGACTGTAGAGCTATTAGGACAAAGTGATTGTGTTTCTGAGTTGGCTGCTCTCTTTAAGCCCTGATAGAGAAGCAGTCCACCCAAAATCATCACTGTGCGTATCCATTGTCAGTAAAAGTCTAAGGCAGCCTGGAAATCTCCCCTTATTTTCATTTCAGGCGGTTGGTAAGATCAAGACCTGTGATCTGCTGCCCATTTTGCTCCTCCTCTGTAGATCTCTGTCTCCTTACTTGCCTTCGCTGCCCCAGAAATGCACTTTCCAATAATCTCATTTTTAACTGGGAGTGACAAATATTGTCACAAATCAGAGCTGGAGGTGCTGGCTCTATGTGCTGGGAAAGTCCTTATATAAAATGTTGTGTTTCCTCTGCAGACAAGATCTGTTCTGTGCCTGAAATGACTGGTAATACTCCACAGTAGAGCAATAAGCTGCTATTTCCAGGACATTCTAAATATAAAGATTAGTCTCTTCTGTTTAAAAGCTCAGTCTTTAGAACCCAAGTGCAGCAATCGGAGTGCAATGTTAACAACGTTAATCTAAGTTTCCAAATGCAGAGTAGGTGTTCACCCCAGGGTCATTCAAGGTAGAAAACCGATCTAGAGTCTTCACCATGAAGAGCATCGCTTCTTAGAAAGGAGCGAGGACAAATCAGCATTAGTCTCCCAGGTNTGACCAGGAGAGAGCTCTACCATGCAAAGATCTAAATAAAGTCTTCTTTTGCTGTCTCATTTCGTGAGGCCTGTTAATGATTATGCTCAGGAAAGGTCGAAAGGAGAGGAGGAAACGGATGAGTCAGTGTTTGAACGCAGCTGCCGCACAGGAGAGGAGCGGAGTAATTAGCAAGTCTTCCCTTCACCTCTCTGCAGATCCTCACTCAAGAGGACTGGAACGTGGTCCTGTACAACGGGATGGCATCTACATCCTCATGGGCAGCGCTCTACTTTGTGGCCCTGATGACCTTCGGCAATTATGTGCTCTTCAACCTTCTTGTTGCCATTCTGGTAGAAGGCTTCCAGGCAGAGGTAAGACATCGGAGCAGAGGGAGGGAGAATATTGAGAAGCACATGTAAAATGAGAAGTACCTGATTTATTTAATTTTTTTCCCCACTTAGAATCACAGACTCATAGAATAATTAAGGCTGGAAAAGACCTCTTAGATCATCGAGTCCAGCCTACAACCTACCACCACCACTCAGCTAAACCCTGCCACTAAGTGTGGCTTCCATCTGGCCTTAAACACCTCATGCTCTTATTTGCCATTTTAGATCACACTTAGACAAACCTTTGTTAACCATGGAATATAACTGAAATACTCGTAGACCAAAAATTCCCTTCTCTCAAGCCAGCACAGCCACATTTCTGTCCTTCAAGGATATCTGCATAGATTCATTATTAAAACATCCCTCCTAGATTCCTCATGGCACTAGGAGAGGAAAATTAGTAGAAACAACAGGAGCCAAACCACAGTTTGGAAGAGAAACAACCCTGATGTACATCTCTCAGGGCTGTTTCGTGGCTACTGAGGGTGGTGAGGGCACCTGCAGACCCAGAGAAGACACGAGTAGGCTCATTGCTTTCAAAATGATCTGCTTGTGCTGCATTAGTGGGCATTGGGCAACTCCCAGGACAAAGTACCAGTGGAGCTGGGTTTCCTTGTGTCATCCCTGGGTCTGTTGGGATGATGGCAGAAACTCTTGATTTGACCTCTTTGACTTTGCCTTCTTACAGGATGATGCTCTTAGCAGGTAGAGCAGACACTGAGGTGCTCTTCTCCTCCCTCTGCTCAGGTATTTCTGTCACTTAGGTGGTGAATGACTCCTGGGAGACCAGTGCAGCTAAGAGGGTGCACATTCGAGCTGCTCTGAGCTCTGAACCACCAGCACCATTTCATCAAGGACGCTGAAATTTGTACTGGGAATCCCAGTACACAGCCTCAGTTTCATCTCAGATTCTCATCTACCTGTGGAGCAAGTTTGGCAGAACTATCCCTAGAAGAGAATAGATTTAAGTGGCCACCAACCCTCTTTTAGTACATTTGTGCTTAGGACAACAAGGAGACTTCAAATAGGACCATAATTAGCTATTTGTGCTTACATTGTTCCCGTGCCATTTTGAAATCTACCCCAGAGCTGCTGTGGGAGAGCAGAAAAACCTTCCAAAATCATGTAAATCTTTCATCTACTCTGTGCTAGTGCTTCTGCTCCAAAACAAAGAAGATGAATATGGGAGCCTCAGCCCTTCTGTCTGTTTGGCCGCAGCAGTTAGCGATACATCACAGCTGGAATCAAGTTCTCTGCCACTTCAGCACCGTGTCTCTAGAAACCAGGGTGATTTGTTCAGGCATCCGTTAAGGAACTCTGTTCCTTTGTCTAGGATCAGCTGCTACAAATTTGCACAGCTTTTCTGGAGTCTTGATGGATCAAGCCAGAATCATGCTAACAGCCTCCTGCAATCTCTCATGTCTGCGGAACCCCTAGCAGAGGAGAACCTGACAATAGCTCCTCTGTTGCAGGCTTGAACGTTATTTAGGCTGATCATTTTGGGTAGCAGAGGCAGATACGTATGAAAGGGAACCGGACTTGCAGGAGGAAAGCCAGTCTGAGGGTGGTTGGCTGTTCTCTGTCCCAAGGTGATGCTGTGCTGCCAGGCAAGCTGGCTTCCTTCCCTTCTGCCTCAGCTTCAACGTTGCCAAGAGATTTTCCAATCCAATCTCGATTACCAGCCAGCGTGACGGAAGCAAATCAGGGCTGAGTTTTCAGATCTAAGTCAAATTTACAGTGCTGTCAAATAAAGAAGAAAAACCCTTCGGCATCATTTGACACTAAACCCCAAATGCTTTCAGCTGGGATCATGGAGAGTGTAAATCTGGGACCCTACAAAGTCCATTTTTCTTAGTCACTCCTCTGATTATGGCTGCACTCTCGTGCTCTCCCCTAGGACACACCATTCAGTGAGGCTGGGCATGGTGTAGGAAACACAATAACACTGTGGGAACAGGAATCACTATCACAGCATCGTCCTTTCTGCCCAAGTATGAAAATGAATCAAAACAAGGAAGAGGGACTTACCCAGGGTCATTCCAGGGGGATGAATTGGGATATTATCAATGCTTATGGGGGTTTTATCAAGGCTTATCAATATCTAAAGGTTGAGGGTCAAGGGGATGGGGCCAGACTCTGCTCAGTGGTGCCCAGCAACAGGACAAGGGGCACTGGGTATGGACTGGAACCCAGGAGGTTCCATCTGAGCAGGAGGAGAAACGAGCAGAGACATTCCACCCTCCTGGATCTTGGGGCCACACTTGCACTAACCATGGGGAGCTGAAGTATCTCTGAGCTGCTGAGTAATCCAAATGCCCTTTGTGCTAAAGTTTCGACGAACTGGGTCTGTTAATTATCCTTCTTCTCTCTGCAGGGTGACGCCAACAGGTCAGACACAGATGAGGACAAGACATCTGCCAACTTTGATGATGATTTTGAGAAGCTGAAGGACCTCCGAGCAACAGGTAGGATTTTGCCTCTCTGTTTTCCTGGGAATCTGAGAGCCACAACTCTGCTTCCACAGGCATCTTTTCATAAAAACTTGTAGCATAAAGTGGAAGAATCCATTTTATTTGGCAATTAACCTGGTAGCTTTGTTAACAAAGCAGCTCTGCAAAACCCTACCTTTTGGAAGAAGCTAAATGAGCATTGATATTTCCTTTAAACAGATGGGAGTTTTTAATTTAAACTAAACTAGAATATTCAGATACGTCTCGCCGTTGTCTTGTATCTCATTACCACAGAATGGTTTGCTGACAGCAATATTCTCACACCGCTTCTCAGCAGCTCTTCAAATCAATCATGTTCTCATCTGTTCTTTTTGGTTTCTCACACAAATGGGTTTGTTTAGGTGAGGTTTGATTGATGGAAAAGTAGCTTTTCATTTGTGTTAGCAGAGGGGCTGGCAATCGATCAGAGGTAAGGCCACATTGTCCTAGCGTACTCTAAACATGGAATAGCAGGTGACAACCTTCACCCCACTGAGTTTGTAGCCAGATGGGGACAGGAAGGGATCACGTATTTTAGCAGAGCAACTAGCATGATGGCAAACAAGCACCTGTTTAATTCCTCTGGATTTCGATTCTCGGCTTGGGCTTTTGTTAGGATTACTGAAAATGCTTCTAAACCAGGACTCATTTCAGCGACGGAAATGGTATTGATTGTGGTGAGCAGAGGGAATTCAGCTGAGGAAGGGGCAGGAGTAATTCATTGGGGAAGCTGAGCCAGAGCTGGATTGCAGCAAGGTGATGGAGCTGCTCAGTTTGCAAGTAAAGCAACAAATTCCAAGCACCAAGTAATCGAATGAACGTCCATTGCACACAGTTGGCAAGGCATCTGCAGCACCAACTATGCACCTACTTTTGAATTATTTGCTGAGAAGCTTCAATAATAAGTGAGTTCTAGGGAAAAGAAGTAATGTCACCTCTTCTCAGATAATATAGGAATAGAAAACAGGGCTGAGCTTGCCATCAGTCAAAGTCCATGAGTAATTGTGTGTCTCCAGAAGCCTCATAGGTGCCAACCGGTGCCTGAACAGCATTAGCAGTTCTATTACAGTGCCGTTGGTCTGTAAACAGACACACTGGCAAAGAGGAACGTGTAGTGCAGGTTAGCAAATTCTGAGCTGGATCTTGCACCGCTCTGAGTGAATGGCAGCGTTCCCGCAGACTTCTGTGCTGTAGATCAGGTATTTGTGCCCAAGCCAGCAGCTAAATGGGGATACAATAGGAGCACACTGCATTACGGCAGCGGCCAGTGGGAGAAAATGAGCAGGTGTGAGGCTCTTGCTTGAATTTCTCACTGCAGACTTGTATTTCTTTCCTGATGGTCTTTCTGCAATTCTCGCAGAGATGGGCCGTTAGATTTCTCTGTTACAGGAGGTTTTTTCTTCTAGATGGGTGGATGTAGCTTCCATTTCCTACCTCCTGAATAGACGACTAAAGACAATGACTAGTGTTTGCTCAGCACCTTCCTCATGAAGGAACTTAGAGAACATCAGAACTGTATAAAAATCTGTATGACAAGAGGAGATTAACTTCCTCGGGTGAATTTAGCCGGTCCTTGATGTCCTTTCCCTGGTAACTCTGTCCCAGTTCCCCCTAAACTGTAACTCCACTCTCTAAATCCCAAGGAACAGTGAGCAAAAAAAGCTTCCTTTGGAGGGCAATGAGTTCCAGGTCCAGGCAGGGCTTGAAGGCCTCTTAAAAGCTTCTGACATTTGCCTTATGCCCTTCAATGCGGTGGGAGTGATCTTACTGCACGCAACGTTTCGCCTCCATTTGGCAGAGCCCTTAGCAGCCCCAAGGAGCCCAAGTCCAATTTGATTTCTTAGCTGAGCATTCACCTCGTATTGTCTCCCTCCCTCCTTCTGTGCAGAGATGAAGATGTACTCGCTCGCCGTCACCCCAAACGGACACCTGGAGGGCAGGGGCAGCATGCCGCCGCCTATCATCATGCGCACTGCTGCCACACCAATGCCCACGCCAAAGTGTTCCCCGCACGTGGATTCCGTGCACACGTTTGTGGACTCGAGGAGAGGGAGTAACACTTCGCTAGACCCTTTGAGCTATGATCAGAAGTCCTTGGTAGGTTCCTGTTGCTGACAACTCTTCTTCAAGTGCCTGCAGCAGGCACAGAGGAGATAAGTGTGTGGGAGTGGGGGGGGGGGGGGGGG